>PVJC01000099.1:0-171221 GCA_004026665.1 Murina feae | reverse complement strand
GCATAGAATGGAGTGGATGGACAATTTTCGGGGGTTAAGGGTGTTGGGGGTGCGTGAAGAGAATGGACAATAATTGTACACCTATGGATGAGGACAGTGGGGGGGCAAGGACAGAAGTGGGGGTGGGAAATGAGAGGAGGGGATCTATGGGGGAAAAAAGAGGAACAATTGTAATAATCTGAACAATAAAGATAAATTAAAAAAAAAAAAGAATATGAATTTCTACCCTAACCAGTTTGGCTTAGTGGAGAGAGCGTCGGCCTGCGGACTCAAGGGTCCCAGGTTCGATTCCGATCAAGGGCATGTATCTTGGTTGCGGGCACATCCCCAGTGAGGAGTGTGCAGGAGGCAGCTGATCGATGTTACTAACTCTCTATCCCTCTCTCTTCCTCTCTGTGAAAAAGCAATAAAATATATATTAAAAAATTCTCTCTCTAAGAAAAAAGGATATGAATTTCTTTAAGATTCTTGGTCAAGAAGGGAGATTTGTAGAGAAAACAAACATTTCTAAGTCTCTTTAGAAGTTTTATTATTATGACAAATTTTAAATAAGTATATATTTCTATTTTTTTTCCAAAATATATATTTTTAGCAAACAGAATATAATGCGCCCATGTACCCATCACCCAGCATCAGTGCGTACCAATGTCTGCCATTCTTGCTTATTCATCTCCACCCACTCCTCCCCAGCTGAAGTTATTTCTTACGAAATCCACATATCTTAGCTGTACAATTTGGATAAATGGGACACTCGAGTAAAGCTCTGACAGGGCTGAGAATCACTGCCCAGAGACTGCTGGGAGAAGGGGCCACTCCCCTGCCACTTCCACCCGCAGACAAGAGTAGACAGTCAAGCAGGTGTCTCACATCCTGAGTCTTAGAATGACAGGGCCACTGCTGCAGACAGTCATGCCCACCCAAGGAAGCAAGGGATTGGCACGGCTTGGGTTTGTCTTGGCTGGGACAGGGCAGCTTCAAAAAACAGGTTCTTAAATAAACCCGGATTCTTAGTAGAGGCCTTGGCGTCTGGAGGAGGTTGTGTCCTGCTCTTCCCCCCTCCTGCTGGCTAGTCCCCATCTCCTCACTGTCCCTAAAAATCAGATCCTTTGGGGAGAATGTCAAGATGGGGGCAGGGTAAATGAGGCAAGCGCCCCAAGCTTGGTACAGTGGAGTCAGTAGGTGTTTGCTGACTCAGTTGTAAGCACCTCTGCTTGGAAAGCACCTGACTCAGACAAGAGCAGGTCCCATTCAACAGGCCTGTCTGTCAAGGAGAAGCTGGCCCTTTGCTGGGAGGGAGGATTGAGCTAGTTAACACGGAACACAGAAAACCACAGAGAAATGTCAGAATTTGAACGTGAGACTTTCTGTTAGGCCCACCCCTAGCTGGATGGTTTCCCGGACTCCTGTTCTTTGTTTTTCTAGCTTTTGGCGTGCCCATCAGGTTTTGGTTTTGGTTGAGGCTCAGGGCATCGTGGCCTTGCTTTGTCCCTCTGTGAAGAGTAGGGTGGAAGGCACAGGACAATCTCTGTTGTTCTCCAGCAGGTCAGATGGGGGGGGGAGGAAGGGGGGTGGCTCACAGCAGGCCTTCTCCCTCTCTCCCACCCTCCTTCCCACTCTCTTTAGAACGGCCGACTCAGCAGCATGGTCTCCTGAGCCCTCGGCCGAGCCCAGCCATCGTAGCTCCAGAGCTAAGCCACCTAAACCTGCATCTGTGGGATCATCATCACAACGGCCTGGAGATCAGGTGACAAATACAGAGTCCCGGGCTCTGCCCCAAGATTCCGGTTCTCCTCTAGATCTTCTTCTGTTTCCTCCTCTTTCAAAACTCACTCTCCTTAGCCTCAGGACTGAAGTATTTACCTGATAAACCAGTCTCCCATAAAGCAGGGTTCCTAATCTACAGGCCTTGGACCGCTTCCTACATACAGATGCATGTAGAACTTTAGGAATGTGGGGGAAAAGAATTTTAGGTATGTGCATTTTTCTGGGCAAAGGGTCTGCAGTTTTCATCGGAGCATCTCAGGAGTCTGTTACCCACCCTCCTGCAGAAAAACATTAAACTCTGACATAAAGTAATTTAAAAATAGCTTACTATTTTACCAGCCAAAGGCTCTTCACATTTTAACAGGGGGCTGGAATACTTTAATGCAAGGATTATCAGATTGTGCTCCTGAGGCCAGAAGTTTAGAAAGCCAATCCCTTTGCTGGTGGGTGAGGAAGGTGAGGATCCCCCCACCCCACACACACTCTTTTAATGGAGCAACATTGTTTTTTGTTTAAACCAAAAGTTTCACATACAAAAAAAGTTAAACACCTCAGTCTTAAGAACAAATCGCTCTAAGGTGGAATTGTAGGCGCTGAGACAGACTCAGCGTTAAGGATGCCTTTGGCCTTCACCTCACCGAGTCATTTGCTTTACCCACAAGCAAGGCTCCCTCTTCCCCAGAGCAGGCACCAGACCCAACAGCAACCAAAGCAAACAGACCTCAAGCAGGGGGCCCTGCTAATGGTCCTTAGTCTGGGGGTTGCCTAGCAACATGGTGCCAGGAGGGGGGGGCTCCCAGTCTGAAGGAGTATGGGGGAGCCTGGCCTTACGTAACCCTTTTTCAACATTTGCTATACTGCTCTGGCTTTCCAGCTCCCATTTTGATTAAAAACAGCAGGGACAGTGCTTGGCCACCCCGACAGGGCCTGCCCCACTGGTCTGGCCTCGGACACGTTACACAAAGCAGATTCTGGGTCTCAACACCCAGCTGAGGCCCTCCGTGTCACCATGCTCTGGGCCAGCCTGTCAGTAACTTGAGCTGTCTGTCCCTTTGGGGCGTAACCTTGGCCTGAGGGCTCCTGGAAGACACTGGCAGGCTAATGAGGAGGTGGGATGGTCACAGCCACCATTTGTGAGCACGTGTGCCACACACACACACACACACACACACACACGCACCAGCGTCTTCTCCTTCAGCCCCCGAAACCCTGATATGATCCCTACCGCACAACCTCCCTGTTTACAACCGTAATATCCCCTCCGTCCCAGTGACCCCGACATCCTGACTGACTTTTTTCCATAGCACTTACCACCTACAACAAACAGACTTTATAATCCAGTTACTCGTTATGTGTAGCATAGATTTCTGATCAAAGGTAAGCTCCACAAGAACAGGGAGCTTTGTTTTTGTTCACTGAGGTAGCCCAAGAGCCCGAAACACTGCCTCACACCCAGCAGCTGTCAGTCAGGAGCTGTGGAGCGCATGGTGGGGCACGACTCTAGAGCAGCTCCGGAGCTGTGCGAGGCACTCTGGATTAGAGCAAAGATCTGGGCTCTCCTCTTGTCCTGCCGCCCCAAAACTGCACGATCACGGACCAGTTATTAAATCCCCCGTCCTGGTTCCCTTGCCCATAAAATGGGGTGCTAACACTCCACTAAGATTAAATAGATTTCCCCTAAAACAAACAAACAAACAAACAACAAAATAAAACACAACTGAATAATATCAGCCTCTCGGGACAAGAGGAGATCATGTTGAGGAAAGCTCTTTGTAAACTGGTTTAAAGAAATAGCATCCAGCTACTGCTAGGACCCTGCCTGGGGATGGTCCACGAGGGCGCCCAGGCCCTTCTCTCCTGGGTTGGGATGAGGAAACCTGGTAACTCCCTGGCCTAACAGCGATGGTGACAGCAGCAGCGAGACCCTCCCCAGTTCCCCCTGTTGTTTACTGCCTGCCCTGACTCACCCTCTTTTCTTATGCGTCTTCTCAACATATGAAACAACATCTGTTCTCTTCCCACTTTTCCTCCCCTAACAACTCCCCCAGAGCTAATCTCTCCACAACAGGCTGGCCGCTGACATTTGTGAGACCCAGGAACTGGCCATCCTGGGGCAGAGGGCTTTCCAGTACTGCTTGTAAATACCCCCGGGGATGAAAATGGCTTTGTCGCTAGGAAACAAAATGTCCCTTCATAAATTCCAATCCCTTTCTGATAGGTGAGCGATGGCATACATCTGTGTACGAGGCAGAGCTTTATGATATTGTATTTCAAAAATGTACTCTTCTTGTTTTGTTTTAATGAGATCAAAACGTTCCATTAAAGTTTTCACCTGAGCTTTTTAATCATACATGAAAGAAGCAGATCAACACGTCCTGGCCTATGCAGAACTCTCCCAAGACAGCTAGTGTCTCCTGTGCTAGCTGCTCGTGATGGAGACCGTGAAGCTGGCGGACACACTTCCTGCCTTTGCTACCGCCTCTCCTCCAAGCCTCTCTCCAGGCTGCAGCCAGAGTGACCCATCTGAGCTGCAGACAGAACGTACCACTGCCCCACTGTCGCCCTCAGAGCCAGCACCAGGCTCCCTGCAAAGTTTACAAGGAAGGCCCTTCACTCGCTGGCCCCTGCTTGTTTCTCCAAGTGGGTCTCTCTATTCCGACGCTATGCCCGCCCCCACCATATCACTTTGAGATGTTGCCCACTTTACGTCAAAGTAATTCAGCTAAAAGCATTCCCTAGCATATGGTGAGGGGATACCAATTCGATCAGGCAGCCCCAGTATATACAGGGACCGCTGTAAGCTGTAGAGGTTGCGCACTGCACAGTTAGTTCCCTGACCTCCTAGTCACATATGATACGCAAGGTACTATCCTAAGAGGGACATGCCAGAGAATAAGGATGCTACAGATGTATACATACACACAGCACCAGGTGGAAAGCGACAGGTGAGAAATAGCATGCTTTAAGAATTTTTAAAAAGAAGCTACTTATTTAAAGCCTCCTAGTTTTTTTGTTTGTTCGTTTGTTTGTTTTGTTGTTGTTGTTTGCCTCTAGTTCATATCTATAATCTTCCGGCTTAAAATTCAACTCCTCCAATCCTGATCTGAATAATTAAAATTAATTTAAAGGAACTCCTCATAACTTGTGTGTGCTATACTTTGATTTCATGGGCATAGCATGGGTGAAGAGTGGAGAGTTTTCATCCTGACTAGGAGGAGGGGGAAGCAGCTGAGAAGGGATTTAGAACAAGAGTGATGTATAGGGCCAGCTGGTGTGGCTCAGTGGTTGAGCGTCAAACTATAGGCCAGGAGGTCATGGTTCGATTCCTGGTCGGGGCACATGCCCAGGTTGCGGGCTCAGTCCCAGTGTGGAGCGTGTGGTTCTCTCTCATCATTGATGTTTCTCTCTCTCCCCCTCTCCCTTCCTCCCTGAAATAATTAAAAATGTATATATTTTGAAAAGAATAATGTATAGGGATTGTTTAATGTTCTTTGCTGTAGAATAGCTTCCAGAAATGCTCTGAGGTCTCTTGGGAGCTTTAGTTGGGGTCCTTCTTGAAACAGGTGTTGTTCTTCAGCTGTGGACCAAGCAAGAAGTATGGGTGTGTGTGTGTGCAGGTGCGCGATCGCGCGTGCATTCTTACTAACTTAAGGTTTGAAAGGACTGATAGCATTAGAAAAGGTGAAAGCATACACACTTAAGGGGTCTGCCCCCTGGTGGTCAGTGCATGTCATAGCTACCAGTTGGCCGATCGCTTGGGCTTTTATATACGGTATATAGATATCTATACATTTACGTATATAGTAACAGATAGCCTATAAGTATAGGAAGATGTAATAAAATATTTACAGTGATTTTAACCAGTTATGAAATTTTGGTAAGTTTTATGGGGTATTTTTTTTTATATATATTTCTTGTTTTTAAATGAGAATCTATCATTGTTATAAAAATAAAGCCTTAACCGGTTTGGCTCAGTGGATAGAGCATCAGCCTGAGAACTGAAAGGTCCTGGGTTCGATTCTGGTCAAGGGCATGTACCTTGGTTGTGGGCACATTCTCAGTGGGAGGTGTGCAGGAGGCAGCTGATTGATGTTTCTCTCTCATCGATGTTTCTAACTATCCCTCTCCCTTCCTCTCTGTAAAAAATCAATAAAATATATTAAAAAATAAAATAAAAACTATTTAAAAATAATATTCAGTAGGTCAAAAGGAAACAAGGCAATCTGGAGGTCAGTCCCATTCCAAAATTAATACTTTGTATGCTTTGTCTTGAGCATGATATTTCTATACTGGGCTCCATTTCCTTGCTATATTCCTGAAGCTGTTATTTGCTGAGTAACAAACCACCCCAAGACTTTGTGGCTCAAAACAACTATTTTTAGCCCACGATTCTGTAGGTCAAAGAGGTGGTTCTTCGGGTCTGGAGGAGCTTGGCTGATCTGTGCTGGGCTGCCTCTTGTGACTGTGGTCAGCCAGTGGGTCGACTACAAATTAGATAATCTAGGATGGCTCCACTCTTTTCAAGACTCTGATTGTGTCATGTTTGCTAATGTCCTATTGGTCAAAGTAAGTCACATGGTCATGCCATGAAATAGACTCCATGTCTTGATGGAAGGGCCTGCAGTCACATTCAAAGGTGCTTACATGTAGGGATGGGAAGACTTGGTTGCCATTTTTTACAGTACACCCGTGTGAAAAGCAGAGTTGATACAAATAACCACTCCAACTGACTTACAGTTATAAGCTTGGCTAAGAGCTGTGACAGAAAAGTGAAAGATATGATGAGAGATTATTACAATGAGAACTAATTTACAGTATATCACAGAACTGGTTTCATCATATTGCTGGAAAGAGGGCAGCTGAGAATTTTGAATCACTATCTGCTGGTATAGATCACTGCTTCAGGAATACTTGAACTTTAAGTGAATTAAGATTTTTTTTTTAATTACAATTTCATGTCCTCAGCTGCACTAGCCACATTCCAAGTGCTAACAGCCACAGGTGGCTGGGGGCAACCACACCCCAACAGCACAACTCCTGACACTTAAGTGCTATGTCTCCTTTGTCTCTGTAGCAAATTCTGTCAACCTTTTCCAAATATGGCAGAATATCTCTCACCACCTACTCTTTGTTCCTTTTCAATTCCATCAACTCTTACCACCATTAAATTTTTAATTTTTTACCACAATAAGATCATGTAAATTATACTTCCACTAAAAATGTAATTCTAACAGCCAACATTTACTGAGTATTTACTATGTACCAGGAACTCTTCTAAGCAATGTACATGTATTAACTCACTTAACTGTCATACTATAGTCATTAAGTGGGCTCTATTAATATACCCATTTTAATGATGAAGAAACTGATGAGGCAGGAGGAGATTAAATAAATTACCCAAGGTCATAGTAATTGAGTGGAAGAGCTAGAAATTGAACTGAACTAGTTTTGTCCAGATCCCACACTGTACCACTCTTCTGGTCCTCTCTCATAAATATAACCATAAAAATGATAGAGTGGCCCTGTCCAGGTGGCTCAGTTGGTTGGAGCGTTGTCCCAGGCATCAAAAGGTTGTGGGTTTGATTCCCAGTCAGGGTACATACCTAGGTTTTAGGTTCCATCCCCAATGAGGGCACATATAGGAGGCAACCGATCAATGTTTTTCTCTCTCCCCCCTCTTAAAAAAAAAAGTCTAAAGTCATTCATTTTTTTTAAAAAATGAGTGATAGGATTATAGGTGATTTTTATTATCTTCTTTTTGTTTACCTATATTTTCCAAGTTTTCTGCAAATGAAAGATGTCACTTTTGTTATTTTAAAAAATTTTTCAAGTAAAGTCAGATAATTATCAGAGTTTTAGTATACTCTTACTTTGAGCCAGGAGAACAGACAAAATGCCTCCTTAAATGCCTTCAGATCTCAAGAACCTGTTCTTCTTTAGCCCCTTTGGTAGTAAACAGAAACATCCCATCTTACCACCCTGTGAGTTCTTCATGACAGTTGGAGAATTTTAATTTTCTCTCTTCACCAAAGATGGCAGGATGTCTTAAACGTCCAACCTTGATAGTTCCCGAGGAGCCTGCTCTCCACCGGGCCCGCCTCAGCCGTGTTTACTTCGTGCTCGTGCTAACCTACTCTCAGCAGGATTCTCCGCTTCATGTCTGACCTTCCAACTTTGACTTCTGGTGGACCCACACCCACTCCACATCTCAGCCACCTGGTCTTCTTGCCGTTCGCAGGCTCTTGCATATTTCCTACCTGTGGACCTTTCTTCAGGCTCCACCCTTTATCTGGAAAGCACCTTTCCTCCATCTCTACCCTTTGAAATACTGCTGATTATTCCAGGTCAAGTACCGACTGTTTAGATAAGTCTTCTTTTCCTATCAACCTCTATCGTGCCACTCCTGCATTGTTTGCCGTCAGTTAACCTTATCTCGTCACTTACATGTCATTATTTGTATATTTACCTTTTCTGCCTACCATTATTTCTGATGCCTCTATGACATGTCAAGACTATGTACTAGGCACTTAACATGTGTTATCTAACTTAATCTCACAACAGCCTATGAGATAGGTATTACCATCCCCATTTTACAGATTGGTAATCGGAAGCTGTCAGAAGTTAATTAACTTGCTCCACTAGCATCCCTGCTAAGCGGGATCACTCATTCAACCACTTTTATTCCAATCCACGTCTTCCAGATTCCTCAGCCCTCTGGACTTTTCCGGGTAGGTTGTGCAGGCCTGTGGGGGCAGTTAGCACGGGAGCCTCAGGACCAGGCAGGTCTGTTAAAAGCCGTGCTCTGCTTCTCTCGCATTTGATTTGGGGTCATCGTGCTGTAGAAAATGGTCGGTCCTGGGGCTCTCAATCAGCACTTAGCCTGGGCTAGCACAGGACTAAAGAAACGATATGTGAAGACAAACTCCATTCAGGTTTAGTTCCACTGGTGACCCTGATGATTGGAAAACCGTGAAAGGAATGCCAAGCCCCAGCTCAGGGTTACAAATCTAGAACTCCCCAGTTTAAGGAGTAAGAAAAGCGTTTAGGCGGCAAGCCAGACCTTTCTGTTCCCTGACGAGATCCGGAGCAGCACTGTTATCCTGAGGGTCAGCCTTGACCTGATAAGAGTCCCAACCCAGGTTCACAAAATTCATGTGCAGATACAGCACAGAGAAGAGCTAGTCTACCCCGAATTGGTTTTTCACCGTTGAGGGTTGGAAGGCCCGAAACTAGTTGGGTCGGTTCATAATGCCAACCGAAGACTGTTATGATAATGAGTGAGTTTATCTGCTTCCTTATTGTTTTTGAGTGGAGGGTGTTCTGCTGCCACTGTTTGCTCAAGGAGAGCAAACAGGACCTGCTGACTCCCGTGACTAATGGGCATGAGTCCTGAGCCACGTTCGCTCTGGCCTAGGGTGTGGATTGAATGGTAGAGAAGCTGACTAGGAAAGGGGGTTAGGTAACTAATTTGTGCTTTATTTGTATTTTCCCTTCAATCCTCAAAGCAGTCCTTTCTGGGGTGGTGTTACTGAAATACCCATTCTACAGATCCAAAAAACTGGGTGGGAACCCACGGGCAGGGACTGGAGCACTGAAGTTGAGTCCCACAGCTTTCCGCAGCCTAAGCTCACTTGGGTGGCAAGATCTTCCGATTAGGCAAACGGCAGTCGTTCCAAAAGACTGAAGGCGAAATGTGTAACCCAGTCAGAGTTCTCAAGTATCAGTAGTTGTCCCTGCCTCCAAACCGAAATGATACAAAATGTTAAATCTCTTCAATGTCTGCAATTTGCCCAGTTGACAAGGATCTCAACAAGCAGTAGCAGTTGAACTGTAGGATTCTTACCTTCCACTCAGGAGACTCCCATGTTGGATTCTTAGGCAAGTGGGCTTGTTGGAACTGTTTAACTTAGTTGGCTCAAGACCATAAACCACCTAGGCCAGTAAGCCACAGTCACTGACAAAACTAACCTGTTCCCAACTCTATCTGAAACAGGAGAGAAAGTGGCTGGGTGGAAATGGGATTGGATATGGCATGACCCAGGGATGGCAGTCATTGGGATTGATAAATGTTTTCAGAAATCCCACTGACTTGCGTCATATTCATGAATGAAGTCAAACATCTGTACTCACACAAAAATCCTCTCCTCTCTTCCCTCCCTGTTATGTTGTGGACAGCCTATGGCTAGAACACCATAATAATATATTTCCATATGGGGTGGGGTTGTGGATGCTAACCAATTAATACCGATAATTTTTTTAAGTATTTCAACTTCTCTTCCTAATACGCCAAGGTAGTGGGTTTAATGCCTGCTCAAGGCATATACAAGACGCAACCAATAAATGCATAAATAAGTGGAACAACAACAAGAAAATTTCAGCTTCTCAAAACCTTAGCCAAATATGACATTTTGGATTATTTTTGCATAGATATATTATGAAGTATTTCACATTTCTCAGAAATCAAAGGACAACTTTTGTTTTGCCTTCCCCAATGCAGTTCTTATAAATATTTCTTGCTGCCTCTGCCATATGGTTAAAAAAAAACATGTTACTCAAAGCACAATCACATATTGTTATTTCAGTATTATAGAAACGACTGAGTCTTGTTACTCCTTAATACCTTTTTGTACCTCTCCAAGAAGAATATTCAAAAGGCACTTGTCTGAATTATGTTGACAACCTTTTGGAAGCACCTTGCAAAAGACGTATGACCTATGTCAGGCGAGTCAGAGAAGGATAGTCGAGATTAGTGGAAAGTGAGATGTCACAGAATTCAGTCTGGCCACAGGCAGGCTATGTGCCGTCAGGAACACTAAGCCAAGTGCAGGGGGGGCGGGGGCAAAGCTACAAAGAGGCTGTACCTTCAGCAGCCAGCAAGGTGACTGGGTGCTGGATAGGAGCGGGGAGAGGGGACGAGACCTTCCAGCGCCTCTCGCACATCTCCTGCTTTCACACTCCTTCCGAAGGCAGCTAGAGGCACCAGGACTTCCATCCGATCCTTTCCTGTGGCCTTCCTAACTTCTTCCCCACCCCACTTCTCCCCTTGCCCACTCTCTATTTCCCCCTCTGCACATACATCAGCGTTTGTTCTCAACCACTTTTAAGGTCATTTCACCCCAGCTGGAAAACAACTCATGTCTTCTCCCCGTAGTCCAGAGTCCAGGTCCCAGATGGCGGACCTTTCTCCACGAGCTCCCTGCCCAGACTGTGAGCCCTCCAGTGGGCTGGCCTCTCCATGAGCCAGTCTGTTTCTCTCCCTTCCCCCCCCCACCACTCCATCTTCATCCCCCCAAAACTAAACTCCGTGGCCTCTGAAACTGTGCTTAGGTCCCCACCAGGATCCAAGATTTTTCTGACCAAAGTGGGGTCGGGTCCGGGAGGACAGTACCTCTTTGCAGGCGTGAAGCTCCGGTTCCGCTCCCTGGGTCACCTGGAAGGCGGTCCCGACCCAGAGCAGCAGCCGCAGGAGCCGGAGCGTGCGCCGCTCCGTTCCTCCCCGGCCTCTGGCAGAGGGATGGAGGCTGCGCCCAGCATCAGCCATAGCGTTGTCCTGAGCTGGCGGCGGCCGCGACTCAGGTGCTGCGGCTGCTGCTCCCGCGGGCAGAGGCGGAAAAAAGGGGAGGGAGGTTCTAGGGGGAGGATGCAAGGGGCCGGGCTCACTTCAGTCACCTCCGGGCCGCCGCGCCGAAGCCGCCCATCCTTCTCCCTCCTTCCTCGTCTCCTCCTCCCCACGTCGCCTTGTCAACCGCCTCTTTCCTTCCGCGCGGGTGGGGTGGGGACCGCGCGATGCTCTGCCGCTCACCTGCCGGTCGCCATGGCAGCCGTCGCTGCTGGCGCGCGCCGCGTGGAAGTGCGCGCGTCAGAGACAAGGGGACGAGGGAAGGAGCATCTGCGAGCCATCGCCACCGAATCCACGTTTCCCACGGCCTTGCGGGCCAGCGGCCGTGCGCTAGGGGCATCTCTGATGCTGCAGCCGTGGCGGTGGGCAAATACTGAGCGCGTCCTGAGTGCAAAGCGCGAGAAAGAAGATGGAGCCGTCGTCTCTCTTCTAGAAGTGACAGCTACAAGAGTGGCTTCGAAGGTGTTGCCTACTGCAGAGGCAGCCGCTCCACGTCCATCCCTCCACTTCCGTCGGGGCCTTTACGGCCGGCTCGATGCGGAGCCTTGAGGCTCCTATAGTTAAGCCGGGTTTAAGCAAGGAGTTGTCTGCTTAGGCGGCAGTTTTCCAAGCACGACGCGTGTGCTCTTCCGTCTCTGGACATCCCCATTCTCTTACTGCTTTTGAAAAATCCTTTTGGTAGATGCGAGGGGGAAGGGCATTTCTGGGTCATCTTTTAGGATTCCGTTTGCTTAGCTGAAGTCTTGTGCATTAGCCCTGCCTGCCGGGAGGCCTCTGTTTTCCCACCTAAGGTTCAGGAGGGCAAATCCAGGGCTCCTGGGGTATGGTCAGCGGCTCTTTCCCTCCGTTGTGTTCCCAGTAGCTTCCTCCCAAGGGGCCTCCCAAGTTGGACCGCCAGGTGGCGCTCTTCTTGGTAGGAATTCACCTGTCATAGATGGTGGGGCAGTTGCCTGGCAACCGAAAGTGAGCCTTCCCAACAATTGGGACCCGCGATCCTCTGCGTGCAGGGTTGTGTGCGGCTGCGCCGGCCTCCAGTTCCTCGCAAGAGCTTCTCATTTTCCCATGCCTCCCACCCGAGACCCTTTCCAGCAGCCTGTGCTGAATAACGATGATTCCAGCCTGGGGAAACCGAGGGCTCCCAAGGTACTGTGGCTTACTGCGCAGTCCTAGTGGGCCCATGACACTCTTGTTTCCGTCATGGGAGGTAACTCAAAGGACTCTGGTGAGGACACCGAGGTCCTGGACAAGTCGGTTTCCTGCCTGCCTCCATGTCGCCTCCATGTTCGGGTCGGCTAACGTTCAGGGGTGCTTTTGAGCAAAGAGAAGTAAAGCCCTAGCAAAGCAGGTTGGAGTAATGGGGCTGAAACAGGCCCAGGGGTCGCCGCGCCTTTGGCCTGTTTGGAAGACGGCGCTTTAAAGGCTGTGAGACATGGAAGGCGAGGAAGTCCTCCGAAAGTCCTCTGGTTAATACTGGAACGTGTGTATGTGTGGCAGCGCCTTGGGGGATTCAAATGATCCTTTTTCTAGTGGAAGTGGCTGGGATGTTTGAAGTGGTGTAAACTAAGGAGAATTAAATAGTCATTGTGGCTTAATAATAAAATCAGAGAGCTTCTTTTGAAAGTTTATTCATCATTTATTACTACTGTATGCCAGGTACCACTAAACACCGAGGAGCTATAGATTAGCAGCTGTAGATACAGATACATTAGGTATAGCACCTGCTCTAAAGAAGCTAGTAGGAAAGCCAGACTGACAACAGCAACAGCAACAATGCACAGTGGCATGTGTGTTGTGTTATACGAAATGTGTCAGGAGAACTGGGAGCTAAAAAGAGAAGCAGGCGAGTTTCGACATCAAGATATGAGTGAGCTGGGCCAGGTGAGGGAGGAGGTGAAATGTGAGTCGGGAAGAAAGAAACAGGAACCAGACATTGGTCACCGGCAAGACAAAGGAAGCTGCAGGTGCTCATACACCCGAAAAGGGGAGAAAGCGTGACCTGTTTGGGGCCGAGGAGGTGGAGGAGTGGAGAGAGCAGAAGCTGGAGAATGATCTTACTGAGCTGGGTGTGCTGTGTACACCATGCCACTGAGCTAGGATTTCATCCTGGAGGTGCTTGGAATCACGTCAGGATTTTAAGAGCGACACCGCAGATGGGTGTTTCAGAAAGCACAAGTGGCAGTGGATTGGATAGGGTGGGAGTGACACACGAGGGATCAGCTAAGAGGCAGGCGCCTCCGGAGGCAGCGATCTTCAGGAGGAAGAATAACGGACCCAAAGCAGTGATGCAGGGGATGGCAATGAGTCACAGATAAGAGAGATGCAAAAGGCGGGACTGATGGGACTTTGTGGCTGACTGGATATGAGCCCAGGAGAGCGGATGAGTGTAGGGTGACTCCTAGTTCCTGAGGGCTTAATTGATACCATTTACTGAATGAGGCATCCAGGGTAAGCAGGGCTGGGGAGAGAGACATTCAGATCAATGATGTAGATGTTGCTTTTGTGGTGCCTGTGGGACCTTTAAGCGGGAATGAATAGCAGGCATCGTGGTTGAGAGTTCTGGGCGGAAGAAGTACATCTGGAAACCACAGTGTCCATATGGTGGCTGAAGCCATGGGAAGGAATGAGCTCATCCAGCAACTGTGAGTAAGGACGGCAGAAGCGGAACTCCCTGGGAATGCCGCGCAGAGCTGAGAAGCAAGTTAACGGCAGGAGGAGACTCGGAGGAGCCGGGCCCACAGAGGGTTGAGAGAACAGTTGAGAAGTGTGCAACTTCCAGTTTTCTACCCGTTAATTGCATTAGGGTGTCTAACCTTTTCCTCAAACTCAGGATGTCTAAACCTAAGCTCACCATCTTTCCTGTATGCCCCCCCCCCCCCCCCCCGCGCTTGGCCCCTGTCCTATCCACCCCTTTCCCTCTATTCCTGGTCCTTTTCTGTCCGTTCTAAGATTGAAGATTTAGGAGAATCAAAAGCCTGGGCATTTTGCCTGATATTGTTCCTCTCTGTACAGATGTTGCTCTGAGATTCAATTAAAATAGGATGAAGGGGTGGATGTCACTGAAGCTACCCTAGCAGCAAGGACCTGTATCCAGGTAACCAGGTCCTTGGGCCGTTTTTCTTTTGCAGATCCTGCAATATGAGAACCCAGCTCACCTTGATCAGCAACGGGAACCCTGGAATCGGCTCAACTCAGTCCCCACGATCACCTCCATTAGGCGGAATTATTTTTTTGAATCTGAGGTACCTGCTATTGAAATGCTGTTTCTCTTGACGTCCAATTAGAAGTCATCAGTATCCTCTTGGAAAGGAAGTCCGCCCCTGACTTCTTTAGTATCTTTCCTTTTGTCCTCAATCCAAGATCCTACCGAACTGAAAACTAAATACCAATTTATCTCGTCTCTGGGAAGTCAGAGGCCTGGGTTCTGCTCTTGTCAGTTATCTGAAGCGAAACATTTTCTCACCGGACTTCTCACTCTTCTGATTAAAACAAAGATTGAATATGACCATGAACGAAGGAAGGCCCATTGAGCCCAAATCGGTGACCGTAGAGTGATTCCCATATCTACAGGGAGAGCTCACTACTCCTTAGACCTAACCCTGAGGGACAAGACTCACCATGTACAAGTTGGTGTGTAAGGAATCGGTGGATCCAGGCCTAAAAGGGGTTCTCTCTACTTTTGGGGAAGAGTAGAGCCCAACAGAACTTGACTAGAGCAGGGGTAGAGGTGCTACATTAACCCTGGGAGGGGCTTACCTTCCTCTGTAGATTCCAAAGGACAGTCTGGATTTCCGCTTAGCTGCCTTGTACAACCACCACACGGGGGCGTTCAAGAACAAAAGTGAGGCCCTGATCCACCCCGAGACCTCCAAGGACACCCATGGGTAAGTAAGTGGTGGAGGCAGAGCCTCCCATCCTAAGGGGAATATCATCAATTAAATAAGGTAAAAGCCACCTGGGAAATGACCATCGCTAGGTGCTCATTGGTATACAGATGTCTGTATTGTTTACTTCTCTACCTGTAAGTAACTTCTGTGTCTTTCCCTTTATTTTATTCTTTTTCCATCACCATTTATCCCCCATGTACCTTCTTCTGCCTTCCCCCTTCCTCCCACAGCCACCGCACTGTTGTTCATGTCCAGGAGTTTTCTTTTCTTTTCTTTTTTTTTAAAGTAGGGGAGGCGGGATCCTGGGGGGAAGGACACAGCACCTCAGTACTTCGGGTCGTCTAGTGTCAGTTCTATAGCGGAACTTTGGCTTCCTGGCACCAGTGAGGCTCAGTTTTCTGGAAATCTTCCAGGGTCTTCGGGAAGGCATTTCTTTTTTCTCAATCCCCTTTCTTTTCTCAAACCCCCACCACCACTCCCACTAGAGCTATCTGCCTGCTCTCCGAGTGTGTCTCTATTTTGCTTGCTAGTGCAGTTTGTTTATTAGGTTCCACGTATGCATGAAATCCTATGGTACTTATCTTTTCCTGTCTTATTTCACTTAGCATAATGTCCTCCAGGTCCATCCATGCAGTTCAAAAAAGATAAAATTTTCTTCCTTTTTATGGCCAAGTAGTATTCCATTACCATAGCTGTTTTATCCGTTTATCTACTGATGGACACGGGCTGCTTCCAAATCTTGGCTATTGTAAATAATGCTGCAGTGAATATAGGGGTGCATTCTTCAAATTAATGTTCTTGGTTTCTTTGGACAAATTCCCAGAAGTGGAACTGCTGGGTCATAAGACAGTTCTGTTTTTAACTTTTTGAGGTAACTCCCATACTGCTTTCCACAATGGCTGTATCATCCTACATTCCTACCAACAATATACAAGGGTTCCCTTTTCTCCACATCCTCACCAACGCTTGTTTTTTCTGTATTTTTATTATCTAAAATAAACAGAGAACTTTCTGTTTTTATCTGTATAAACAAACAAAATCTTTGGTTAATTCCACTGAGTGTAAAAAGGGCCTTTGGCTGCTTTATTTTGGAGGTTGCATGTAAATCTTTCCCTCCTTCCCTTTCTCCTGCTTGGTTCCATTCTCCCCTGCTCTTCCCCACACCCTTCCTCTAGGATCAACATCCAATCCCCTGGCGAACACGTCCCCCCTGCCCCACCACCGCCCATCACTTCCTGCACTAACATCAGACAATGGATCAGCCCTAAGAGGGAGTCCATCCACAGCATCCACGGGTCCATAGGTGAGTAATAGGGCAGATGCGGGTACAAGTTCTAAAGAAACCCAGGAATCAGGGAGTTGAGGTGATTGGCTATGAGGGAACATGGGGGGTAACTGAGGGTCTTGTAACAGCAGTGATTGTCACATTATCCGACTGCTCAGGGGCCATGCGTGCTGACTATGGAATGAATTCCATTTTTCCAAGCCTCTAACTCACCCTTAGCTCTAGGGGACAGAACTTTCCGGCAGAAACCTGGGAGTGGAAGACCTATAGCTACTTCCTATCTGTCTTCTGTATGCCAGTTCCCCAGCCTTCTCTCTAGCAGCCATAGACGGATGGGTGGGTAGGTTCCCAGTGAAGACAAAGGATCTGAAATCCACAGTCCACGCCCTCTCTTCTCCAGTGTCCCCTCACACTGCAGCCACCAACGGAGGTTACTCCCGAAAGACGGACGGCGGCTTCTTCTCCACCTGACGCTGACAGGCCCCTGGATGGAGTAATCCATGGGACAGCCTGCCGCCCACCGCCATTAAACACATTTGTGCACGGTGAAGCCCGAAGTGTCTGTTAACCCATAGAGTTGCCACTAGACCACTCTTAAAAGGTGGAAGTTTCCCAGCTTCTAGAAACCAGTCTCGCTGAGGATATTTGCGAGGACTTAGAACGGCCCAGTTTGGGGCAGGAGGCGGGTGTTCCTTTCTTGTAAATGAGTCATTTCAACCATACCCACACACCCATTCAATATTTCTTGCAAACCTTCGTGTCAGAGCTGTGTTGGGGAAACAAGAATGGATATAGCCCACCATCTGAATGAGTTTACAACCAGCCATCCTAGTAGCTCTGTGTAGCGTTTTTATGCTGGTGTCACACTTAACAGATTTCCTTCTGACCTCCTGGATTTAGTCATCGGCTGGGCTTTACTTTTCCAGAGGGGGCAGGGGACCTCCATCTCCCTGGTCCTGCCTCCTTGCCATTGTTTTCTCTAACTGCTGCCATAATCTCGCTGGGAGCCAATCCCCTTGCCTTGTATGTTCCTGCTGATATCTGCCCCGAATTCTTATGAACATGGCTCAAAAATCTGGTGCTTGGGTTTGAAGCTACCTAAAAAACGTTGCACTAATGTGGTCTCTAAAGTTACAAGTCACAGGAACCTATTAGGTTGGGCAAGAAATGGCAGACCTAGATTATGGTACAGAAGTTTGGCATTGTTGAAGAACAGATAGGAAAAGGCTTTTTCCTGATACTCAAGTGCATGGTCCTTAAAATACCACCAATCACAGCCCCTCTTCCACTATTTTTAAAAATAGTTTTTATTGCTTTCAGAGAAAGAGAGGGATAGAAACACCAGTGATGAGTCACCCATGGGCTAATTCCCGCACGCCCCCTACTGGGGATTGAGCTGCTGGGGCATGTGCCGGACCAAGAATCCAAGCATGACCTCCAGGTTCTGGGGTCCATGCCGAAGCACTGTGCCACAGGCTGGGCGCCCCTCTCCCACTATTGAGAGCGTGTATCTGGTGCAAAGTGGCCCGTTATTTAGCATGGCTGAACATGGCCGAGAGGGGTGACTGGTTAGTCACCTCACGCAGGTTGATACTGATCATCGGAAATTTGATTACTGTGATCCATGCATAGAGGCTTTTAGCCCTCCCCAGTTTAGCTCAGTGGATAGTGTCGGCCCTTGGACTGAAGGGCCGTGGATTGGATTCTGATCAAGACCACATACCTGCTGCAGGCTCAATCATAGTGTGTGCAGGAGACAACCAATCAATGTGTACTCATTGATATTTTTCTTTCTCTTTCCCTCCCATCTCTAAAAATCAGGGAAAATGTCCTCCAGTGAGGATTAAAAATATATAGATAGATTTCTAGCCCTGGCAGGGTGGCTCAGCTGATCAAGAACATAGTCCCCTAGGCCTAAAGGTCGGAGGTTCCATTCTAAGGGCACATAGGTTGCGGGTTCCATCCTGGATTGGGGCACATACAGGAGGCAATTCATCGATGTTAACCCCTTTTCTCTCCAAATCATTAAAACAATAACCTCAGGTAAGGATATATTCTGGTTAAGTCAATGTGGGGCGGGTCTCTGGCATCTCCCAGTTCTCGGGGAGCTCGATGTGCATGTAGATATGCACATATAAACCTGCACCCCTCAGCAACAGGCCCTGGGGAGTGCAGTCATCATGACGAGGGGAAGCAGCTCAGACTTCCTCCGCCCTCGTCGGCGCCCGGGCCCGCGTCAGCCACACACCACGGGCGGCCGCCCCGGGGCCGGGCTCAGATCAGAATCGCCTCGATAATCAGCGGCCGGGACAAGCCCGGCCTCGTCTATCTGATCAATTCATCACTTCTGAGCGCCGGGCCCCGAAGATCGGCTACGGGACCGCGGCGCCGCCGCCACCCAAGGGCCTCGCTGCACAGCGCCCGGAGCGGGCTTCGCAGGAGGGGAGCTTTTCATCTCGGGCCGGCCCGGCGGGGCGGGGGCACAACCCGATCAAATAAGATCAAGGTGTAGACGGGGGGAGGGCCGTAGGGGGTGTCACGCGCTCGCCTCGCACGCCCCACGCACGCTCACATCCACACACACACACACACTCACACACACTCGGCCCGCACGCGCCATCCACGCGACACCGCAGCACCTCTCACAGCTACCGCACCCAGGCCGCTCTCCCTCCCGTGAGCGGGCGGAAGTCCGCACCCCTTTTAAACGCCTCTGCCCCGCCCCCCGCCTCGGAGGATTCTGGGAGGAACCACCGAGCACAGGCCCTCGTCGAGAGCGCGCTCTGCTGCCCTCTCGCGGCTCGGAGGGGAAGCCGTGTCGCAGGGACAGGCGGGACCAACGCTCACAGTACTGAGCCTTTGTGTTGTCTACGTATTTATATTCACATCTGTCCATCTGTCCTTCTTATTTGATCTTTGATCCCAAGTTCTGGTCATAAGACGAGTCAACCTCAGTGACAGGTGAATGACTCCTTTCCCGTGGAGAAGGCAGATCCTGGTCTTCACCAACATCAGCTTCCCCAGGATTGCCTTCTCCCTTCACATCGTTTTTCCAAAGGGAAAGTGAGACCAGATTAGGGGTCGGGATCTGTGAAATGAGTGAAGGTAGGAAGGCATATCCCTGTCCTCAGAGCCCTCTTGCTCCCCAGAACTTGATGCCGTGGCAGTCATATTGCTGAACCTTTGTTTACTTTCATATCCATTAAAACACACGAGACCTTCAAACTCCAGAAGGAGTAAAAAACAGACGCGATTATATGAATAGAATTCGTTCCTTTTATCATCAGAGCACAATTTTAATGTCTGTTTCTTTAAAAAAAATTTTTTCATTGATTTTATTGTTTACCCGTATCTTCAGAAATAAAATCACTCCTACTGTCCTGGTAAACAATCTGCTTGCCTATTTATAATGGTCTGGCCCTCTAGCAACTTCAGTGTGAAATTATAGCTAATTTGCCTACAAATGCCAGGTGGTCATAATTGGCCACTCACACACACACACACACACACACGCTGCTTTATACAGTATAAGCTGGTATATACATCAGCTCCCCCCAAAGGAGAAAGCTCTCATAGATCCTGAACTATATGATACATTCACAGGGGTCAACGCAAATGATGGTATTAGTTTATTTAAACTAATAAGGTATACTATGGGCAGAACCCAATGGCATATGGAACAAAGTTCCATAATCAGCATGTGGCAAATAAAATGGACAAAAAACAATAGGGAAAGAAATTTTATTTTCAAGAATTTGTGCAGACAATGGTGAATAAAAAATTGTATCTCAACTATAAAAAGCTGACTTCACGCCATCCTGGCATACAGACTTTATGGTGATGCCAGTATGAGTCTGGGGTGATACTGCTTTTCCCATTCTTCCACCTCTAAAAGACCCTCTTAGAGGAACCACTTGTATTAACTTTCAGTCAAAAAATATGACACATCAAGCAAAGTAATGAGTTAAACAGGTTTCTGCTTATCTGCGTATATAAAGTCAAATAAAATAAGCTATGTGGTTTTTTTTGCTGTAAATTGCCTTCATTCTGTGCACTTTTTGGTACATTCTGGAATGAAAACATATCAAAATATTATAATTCAAGAGTTAAGATGACCCACCCAGGAGGCTGTAAAAAATGGTTTGAATAACTAGAACAGTGAAATGGAACTAGTTTAAAATATGAAACAGCTCTAAGCACCAAGCTTAGAGACATTAGCCCTATTAGGAAAAAAAAGTCATTAAAGCTACACAATAACAAGTGCAAACATGCTGAACTTGTATTTCCAGGGAGTGACACCCTGTTGGCCAACAGGTCCCAAACTCACATCCATGAGGTATAGCTCTTCTTTCCCTTGTCCTTTCTTTCATGTGAGATCCTCAGAAATGACCACTGAAAACATACGAATTATTGAAATTGTACCATGGACCAATTCCTGAAGAGACAACAGCCACAACTCTGAGATGATTCGACCTGTAGTGTTTACATGATGAGTTTCTGTACTTTGAGAAATCCTCAAAGACTAAACTGCCTGTTTTAAAACCTAAACTTCCTAGCACCTTTTGTCCTTTTGGAGAAAGACAAAAGACAACTTACTGTCACACAGGGGCAACCACAGTTCCTTTGTCCACAGTCGAGTTTTGTTCTCATGGACAATTCAACTGGTAGACCTATGTCCGTGCCTGCTTTTTACAATTTTAGGCCAACTTTTTTTTTTTTTTAAATAAAGAAGTTCTAGGCTTCAAAATGAAAACACTGGATCCTTTTGCTGATACGGGGAGGGAGTGGAGAAATCTTCCCTTCAAATGTTGTCACCCTCATTTTATTCATGGATTCTATGACTTGTTCAAATATGCCTCTGAATATCAGCAACTTCTCTCATTCATTTGAATTTCTCCTGTTCTTATAACACAGACTTTACAAGGGACAGCTAAAGAGGGTTTTACTACGAATAAAATGAAGAGTTGGCCAAGAAAAACAAGTCATCGACTAACAATGGCCATAATAAACCAGATTTAAACAAAGAGTAAGTGTGTATCTTGGGTAACATAAAACTTTTCCATTTAACATCACAATCAATTTATACTAGACAACTTTACTAGCAATATGAACTAATACACTAAATATATTTCTTCTACCCTAGCTGCAAATATATTAAATAATTATTTCTTCAGTTGTTTCTCTTTTCCCTAGTGGTGGCATTTAAAACTGAGTGAGAGCGTGTGGCGGTAATTCAGAAGATATGAAAGGCTTTAGGAGAACAGACAGTGGGTTCATTTTCATATACCACTTGTTGGGGCGAAGTCTCCTTCTGGGGATACTGGTGAACAAAGCCTTATCTCTTGTGAGTTCCTGCTTCCTGGTCTCACCAGACAGGTAACCCCAGGTCTTCCTTAGGCCCCGACTCCATCCCGGCATCACCCTCCGCCGCACAGCACAGGGATGCCATCTGTTCTCCTTTTGCCGTGAGGACCGCGTTCTCTTGTGCTGCCAGATGGGTATATGAAAGATAAATTTCCAAAGCCAAAACATTTCCTGGCATTGTACAACTCTTGTTTCCCACTCAGCCCCTCCACCTCCCTCCAATTTGCCAAATCTAAATCAAAACAGTAAAAAAGAAAAAAAGTCTTGAACATTATCTCCTTCCAAGAGATCTGAATACAGCTATGTCCTTCCCTAATGAGCCTCCGTTTGAAAAGGTCCTGACAAGGGCTGAGGAACAAAACAGGGGACAGGTTTTTAGGCAGGAGGTATGTAATGTTATCACCCAGGGCTGCAATTTATCTGGACGTTACGTGCTGTCTGCCGAGGACTGACGTGAGGGTAATGGCTTTCTGGAGTCCCCTGAAGCATGACTGATGTTTGTGACCATGAGTTTGCCCCACATGCGGGAGGGGCAGGTGCTGTGGTGTCGAGTTCTCCTACGCTGGGTCCAGGCCGCAGACAGGTTCTTCACCCTCGGCCCCTTGGTTGGCAGTTGATGAGATGGATGCTTTGGAATTCATTTTATAAACAGGACATAAAAGGCCATGACGACGCAGGTGACTGCCACAGCAGCATGCAGCCTGGTTCCAATCACAGCAGCTGGCAGGCAAAAGTAAAAAGAGAAAAGAAATCACAGCCTGTCCTTCATATTACTCCTCACGTTCAAGGTGATATATTTTTCCCTCTAAAACATATTTTTATTGGTTTCAGAGAGGAAGAGAGATAGATAGAAATGTCGATGATGAGAGAGAATCATCAATAGTCCTCTCCCGGTACACCCTACTGGGGATTGAGTCTGCAACCAGGCATGTGCCCTGGACTGGGAACTGAACCATGATCTCCTGATTCATAGGTCGACACTCAATCACTGAGCTACACCAGCCAGGCTCCAGGTGATATTTTGAAATTTCTAGTCACAGATGAAAAGAGCTGCCAACCATCTCAAGAGTCCACTCGGGAATGTATTCAAGTACTACCTTAGTTTCTGGATGAATATACGGTTTGTTTATATTTTGCCCTATTTTGCAAACACATTTAGGTAGTTAGGATTCCAGATGAAGGCGCCCATAATACAATGTAAAAAAGCAGTTGAGCCTGGCCCGTGTTGCTCAGTGGTTGAGCATCAGCCAGTGAACCAGGAGGTCACGGGTAGATTCCTGGTCAGGGCACATGCCTGGGTTAAGGGTTAAGATCCCCAGTATGAGGTGTGCAGGAGGCAGCCGATCGATGATTCTCTCTTATCAATGATGTTTCTATTTTTCTCCCCCTCTCCCTTCCTCTTTGAAATCAATAAAAATATATTTAATTTTTTAAAAAAGCATTTGAGTTAATGAAATCAAAACCTAAAAGACTCCGATATATTCTTTGCAGAACTTCAGGAAAACTTTTCCTTGGCAAACTATTCTTCCCAACAATTCCAGTCCAGTCTAAATTGTTTAATTGCTACACGTTTCCTCCATGTAGAATATTAAAATTACCTCAACGCTAAAATCCACAATTATGTAAGCGTAGAACGAAATACAATCCTAGCCTCTCTGACCCGCTCTTTGCTGCACCCCCCACTGTCCAGAGATGGCAGTCTCCCCTTCCCGTGCAGGTAGGCTCTTACCTTTGTAAAACACACCCCACACTCCCTTCTTCTCTGATAGCAGCCAGGTTTTGAGACGAGGAACTTTCTTGAAGTAGGCACAGGTGCAAACAAAGAGCAAACCAAACACCAGAATCCCATCCAGGGAGTACACTGTGACGGGAAGAAAAGAAAACCTTTGGTGCTCACCACTTTAGGGCAGGTGGTCCTGCTGGAGAAAGCAGCACAGAGTGATACACCATCAAGGCGACAAGCTCAACACAGTGCCAGCCCTTGACATGAGGGAGCCACGTCCTGGGCCAAGCAAGGTTAGCTGACTGTTCCCAAAGGCTGCTTGCAGGCACCCCTCTTACAACCACTTCCCGGTGCCCTGCCCTGCCCTTTTAAGAACTAGAAACCCTGAGAAAAGAGCATCCGTTTATGTAGACTCAGCCTCCCAGGGATGGCCAGAGTTGGCAAGAGGTTGAGAGAGCCCCAAGAATCCTTGCAGTCCCCGCTGAGAGAATTAAACATATGCTTATGACAAATCACTCGTGTGATGAAGAACAGGGAGATACTCAGCCACCTCTCTTAGACCTGCATCTGTCGGAGGAAATGGTAAGGCAAAAAGGGAAGCTTAAGGGAAAACTGCAAGAGTTAGAATCCATATGACTACAGCTTTCCTATGTTTATCTTACACTTCATCCCCTCTCCTGTGCCTTAGGAACCCCAGGTCTCCCACAGGCAGGAAGCTCCAAAGGGGTCAGCTGCCAGCTCTGGCCCGCTCCATCTCCCTGCCTCCTTCCTAAGTCTCCCAGCCAGGAGTCACACCAGAGTTCAGTAAGTTAACACACACACTAATCAGCGGTTCTCAACCTGTGGGTCGCGACCCCTTTGGCGGTCGAACGTCCCTTTCCCAGAGGTCGCCTAAGACCATCCTGCCTATCAGTTATTTACGATTCATAACAGTAGCAACAGTACCGTTACGAAGTAGCAACGACAATAATGTTACGGTTGGGTCACAACATGAGGACCTGTATTTAAAGGGCCCGAAGGTGGAGAACCACTGCAAGTCTTTGTGGCGAACGGAGACCTTCATGTGCGCGTCTTCTCCTCCCATGAGGTTTTGCAGACGAGGCCAGCACTCCCAGGGAGGTGCAATGCGTTCCTGCGCCCCTCAAATCACACACTACCTGAGAGGCTCGCCTCCTTTCCTGCAAGGCTGCAAAGCCCCGCTTCCTGCCCTTCCCTGGAATTCAGAAATCACGGCCTCAAACTGTTTGGGAAACGAGGTCAGGTAAACAGGGAGGCAACGGACACAGCATTCGGAAGAGGCAGTGCCTACCCAACACAGGCTGGGGTCTCCGGATGGAACCACCCAAACAGAACACTTTTTGCAAAAGAAGACGCTTTTTTAGGCTCTACGTTCACCCCTCAAAAGTGTGGGGCTTGAGATCCCTTGTGATTTCTTGGCCTCTTAACGAGCCTACTCTCAAACGTGGGGGGAGGGAGGGTTGGGAGGGGAGGGCAATCCCCTCTCTTCCCTGGTGCTGAACTTCAGCAGCTAAAGCAACAGTTCAACCGGAGAGCCAGGAAGGGGAGCAGGGAAAGCCCAGGGGAGGGACCGAGGACGCCGGGTGCGGGCACTGGGGTTCCAGAAGGCAACCGCGCCGGGGAACCGCGGAGGCATCTAGAGGCCAGGGGTCAGGGCACCCGGAGAGGCCAAGAGGGCTGAGCGGGGCGGGGGCGGGGAGAACGGCCACGTCAGTCCCGGCTCCGCCCGCCACGTTGCCCCTCGTCCTCCCCTCACATCCTCCACTCCGCGGGCGTCGGCTCTCACCGTTCGTCATGGCGGCTGAGCCCGGGCCTGGCTCGGGGGTCCGGGATCAGCGGTGGCCGGAGCGCGGGTGGGGGAACCCAGCTCCCGCTTGACACTTCCCGATCCCGGCCGCGGCGACGGGTAGGGACCGTGGTACGCAGACGCGAGGGCAGGGAAGCGAGCGCCGAACGCAACCAGGCGTGGCGAGCAGATTGCCGAGCTAGGAACCCGATGTGGGTGGGGCTTGCGTGCTTCCGTCTCCGAAGCGCGTGGTCCGGGAGGCGTCCTGCGTGGCCATGGTAACCAGGTCTCTTCCGGGTGCCGGTGCGGAACAGGTGCTGGGGCGTAACCTGACCTGTTCACGTTGCGGGTGAAGAGGTAAGGACTTGCAGCTCCGCGCTGCAGTGTGGGCTGTGGCCGCTGCTGGGTACGTTTGTGTGTCTGCAGCCCTCCTGCAGCAGAGAAGGCTTGGTCCCGGGCTTCCGCCCAAGAGCCCCGGACCCCGGGGTCAAGAGGGAGCCCCAGGGGCCTCCAGGACTGCCCTTGCGGCGAGGCTCTTTCTGACTTCTTCTGAAAAACTGAATAGTCAGGCTGCGTCTGAACTTCCTAAATGAAATAAGGAAATTTTAACAAAAACGAGCTTTCAGATCATCTTTCAGATCACAAAGCTCCACGTTGTCGGGAAACATTCAGATAATTGCCTGTTTGTTTCAGGAGAGTCTCGATTATCTCCTGTATTTAGTTAATGTTGGGGTCACCTCGGCCACTGTCACCAGAGACGGGCGATTGTCTGGACAGCGCTTCCCACAACACAACAACACTTTCACAAGCTGAGGAGAGCTTTTAGTCAGTTTTCAGTGAGAGTAGGGTGTGGGGTGGAGATGGGGAGAGACAGTCACAGATTACATTTTGTGCATTGGAATACCTAATTACACACAACTCGACCTTCTTTCTTAGGCTCCGGGCGGGAGAGCGACAGAGTCCCCCGGAGATAAAAGTGTGAGGTTAACGATCCCGCAGTGGTGGCGGAGCTGCGGAAGGGGTTCACCGCCCCTGCCCCAGTGCCACCTGCTGGCTGTGGCTTGGCTGGTCACGCAGGAGAAAAGCCACCAGAATCTCCCAGATGCAGGACAGACTCTTTGAGATAATACACATTAAGTGTAGAATAAAAAACAAACAAAGAAACAAATGGAAGATATACGGACCCAAACTCAAAAGAAGGCCAGATATATGCCAACACACACACTGATTATTGTCTAGCTACTATTTCAAAGGACAGTGAAAGATCACAACATCCTACTCTGCTACACAGTTATTTTTCACTCTGTTCAGAAATTACCCTTTTCTGTTTCTCCTTTTTTTCAAGTGTCTTCTCCTTCCTACTCCTTCTTCCCACTCATTCATAATTTCTTCCTTTTCCCTCCACCACATTTTTCCCATTTTTTATGAAGTACTTTGCCTGTTTTTATATAAAGCAAATCTCACCAGATTTTTATTTCAAAATCAGGTATACCAAGAATTTTTAAAAAAAATTATCGTATTCTGTTTTCTCTCTGTAAAATTGGGGTACCATGGTTGATCCTTTCTAGGGTTGTTGAAGGATTCGGCGAATTATTATTTACAACATCTGGCATGAAGTGCCCAGAAATGTTAGCTATTACTCTTGTTGTTTGTTTATTTAAAAAAAATATTTACCAGTGTCTACTGCGTGCTGGGCACTTTGCTGGATTTGCAGGAATAAAGGCAAAAATGAGTCCCTGCCCTCAGGCAACACACTTTATAGGAGGAGATACAGGAATAAACACATTTTAGCTGAGCACAGGCATGCGTGTGCAAAGGACATTATCTCTGGTCCTCCCTATTCTGCGGAATATTTTTTTCAAGAAGAAACCTGAGGCTCAAAGAAGGAGCATGAGTGAGATAACATTGCTAGCCAGGATCCAAGCCTAGGTCTGTCTCACTTCAAAGCTTCCTCCTGTTATCACACCCTGTCTCAGATTAGGATGCTGTCACCGATACGGATCTTTGATGATTTTGTTTCGCGCGTTAATGTTTCTTTCACCCAGAGCCTCACAGCAGGCCAAAACCTGGGTCACCAGCTCTTGCAGCCCAACTGTGAGAGCTGTGTAGAGACCCCCTGGCTGGGGGACTCAGTTCAGACAGTTCCTCCTCAGTTCATGTCAGCCTTCCTTGGAGGACAGGCAGTTGTCGCCAAACTCCTGTCAGTCAAGAACAGTGGCCTGTTTGTTACGGTTGTTTCGATCACTGTGACAAACACTAATCAGCCTGGGGACCGTGACCGATGGCATTCTGCTGTAACCAAAGAGTAAGTCCCATCCCCAAAGGCACAGCTCACAGCCACGGCTTCATTTGAATCACAACATATTTGAAAAGGGACGTCAAACAGGCATTCCTTTCTGCTGCAAAATATTTATCCCAGGACTTTTAAGTGTCAGGAATGCACCAACCTTCGGGAGCTCCGAGATGAAAGAGAAGCACTCTTGTTCTTAAGATTTAGTAGACAGGATCAGCTGGGCGTATAAAGAACCAGAAAATACGGTAGAAAGCGAGAAGTGCTGCGGGAAAATGGAACCAGGGCTGTGGGAGTGTAAGGAAGAAAGTGCTTTTGGCTGAGAGCCCAGGGAAGCCTTGCTGGAGGAGCAGACATTTTAGCTGGGCCTGAGAGGCATGCAGCCTTCCAACAGACAGGAAAGGAGTACAAGTGCGCGAAGGCGTGCAGATGGGGAAGGACGAGGCGAGTCTGGGGCACAGCGCACGCTCTTCTCCCTCCTTCACTGGCTAACTCCACTCCTTGCTCAGGTCTCACTTCAAACCTCACCTTCTCAAAGACTCCTCAGACCTTCTTGGGTCCCCTTCCCCCATCACAAACTTCCCCAGCATATATTATCTCTGTGATTCATGTCCCCCTGCTACAGGCCCCCAGGATACCCACAACTTCTGTCCCACTTGGCTACAAATTGAGGGTTCCTGTGACCTCCTCTCCCTTATATTCTGTTGTTTGCCTGGACATCGCACAGAACTCAGGAAAATACTTATGTCTACCAGTCTATTCAAGGATCAAGGATACAAATGAACAGCCAGATTGAAGAGAGATATTAGGTGAGGTTTCGGAGGGTCCGCGTGAAGAGGGTCTGTCTGTCCCTGTAGCGTTAGGGTACAGTACCCTCCCAGTATGTGGGTGTTCCCCACCCTGGAGGCTCTCCGAACCTCCTCCTATTGGGATTTTCATGCCTCATTTTGTAAGTACAATCAACTCCATTCCCAGCCTTTCTCCCCTCTCTGGAGAATGGGTCGGTTGGGTTGAAAATTCGAAGCTTTACTAGTAGTAAAGAATATTATCCCCTATAACCAACACAAAGCTTGGCATGAAAAACAGTGGAACCCCAAGTTGTTGAAATTGTTTAAATACACACTTGGGGCAGCCCAAGACCGCCGGCCAGCCCCACTACCATCCATCGTTGCTTGGCTGCCCCGAATCAGATAGTGGCGACCCCACATGCAGAAGCACATTTAGGGGAAGGTGACCAGACGTCCCGCTTTTGGCGGGCCAGTCCTGATTTTTAACAATTTGTCCCGCATCCCGTGGCGTTTTAAAAAAGTCCCGATTTTTGGAAAAAATGCACGACAAGCTAGGGAACGGCGGGAGAACGGGAAGGGAATATACGGTTTTCGGCGGCCAAGCGGTCAGTGGGGTCCCGCTTTACCAATGTTAAAATCTGGTCACCTTAATTTAGGGTGACAACCAGGTACATGCCGCCAGGGCTTCCTTTTACTTTGCTTTTTAATTCCTCCGTTGTTTCAGAGTCAGGAGCTCATTCCAACGTCCCTAGCAGTGGTTCTCAGCTTTTCTAATGTTGCGACCCTTTAATACAGTTCCTCATGTTGTGGTGACCCCCAACCATAAAATTATTTTTGTTGCTACTTAATAACTAATGTTGGTACTGTTATGAATCGTAATGTAAATACCTGAAATGCAGGATGTATTTAGGCGACCCCTGTGAAAGGGTCGTGGGAAATCCCCAAAGGGGTCGCCACCCACAGGTTGCGAACCGCTGCAGAGCCCTTGGGCGGAACCACGTGTTCCCCGCCCCTCCGCGGCCCCGCCCGATTAGGCCCCGCCCAAACCAATGCGTCACCGGAAGTGAGGCGGCGGAAGTAGTAACAGCCGCTGAGAGCGAGGCGGGCCCGGCTCTGTGGGCTGGCCCGTGGGATGGCGGATGAGGAAGAGGACCCCACCGTGAGTGACCGCCTCTGCTCCCACCCGCTCTTCTCTTCACTCCCCCCGGGAAAGTGGCGGAGGCCGAGGTCGGGGTCGGGTCTGCTTTCCTGAGCGACTTAAGCCGGGAGAGAGGGGGCTGGACGCGTGCCAAGCCTTTCCCTCCCGTTCGCTTTTTGAGGGCGTGGGGCCGGACGTGGAGGGAGGAGGGGAAGGCGGCCCCTGGCCTTCGCGTTTGGCCCGCGCCTGCCCGGCGCCCCTCGTGACGCCCAGAGAGCCGTCGGAGGTCAGAGCGAGTGTTTGCCAGCGCTCCCTGCGAGCCGGCGGTCCAGCTGCTAGCAAAACTGTCCTCTCGCTGTCAAGTGTGGACCGGAAGTGGGCGCCTGGCTTCCACAACTTGCATTGCCCGCCCGACCGCAAGTCACTTAACTTTGGTTCTCGGGGTTCATGCCATGAAGTGGGGCGAAGGCTTCCTTAAGGCGCGTTCCCAGCCTGGATCCAGCACCAACTCTAGTGGGGACTGCCTCGCAATGGGCCAGCATGGCTGGTTGCGGGGAAAGTGCAGTCAATGGACTTCTCCCCCGGGGGAGGCCGATGGGTGATTCGTTAGGGACATTGTGGAAGCCGTTGCGGCTTGAGCCGGGGGTTGGACTGAGATGCGGTGGTTTCCCGAGTGTTTGCTGCTGGCTTTAGGCTTCCTGGCACGCTGTCAGTGTCGAGAGTGGAGGGGACCTGTGAATTATTAAAAAGTCAGTGCCGTGCAATGACTTGACATTTCTCTATCATATACGCTTTAACTTCTAGTTTGAGGAAGAAAATGAAGAAATTGGAGGAGGTGCAGAAGGTGGGCAGGGTAAAAGAAAGAGACTCTTTTCTAAAGAATGTAAGTGATATTTACAGTGATTCTATTGCAGATGATTAAAATGTTTTGGACATGTGCATGCAAAGTAGATTTATTGTTCTGGCCCCGCGGATGTGGACCAGCGGTTGAGCATTGACCTATGAACCAGGAGGTCATGGTTCGATTGCCAGTCAGGGCACATGCCTGAGTTGTGGGCTCTATCCTGGTAGGGGGCATGCAGGAGGCAGGCAATCGGCTTCTCTCTAATTGATGTTTCTCTCCATCCCTCTCCCTCTCTCTAAAATCAATAAAAATATATTTAAAAAACAAAGTAGATTTATTGTTCTAAATTGTTTCCCTGTAGGGACACTATTTCCTGACTTGCCTGTAAAATTCTGTTTAATTTGTGAATCATAGCTAGTAATGATCCTAAACACAATTTATATACACACATATGTAAATACTAGAGGCTTGGTGCACAAATTCGTGCACGGATGGGGTCCCTTGGGGTGGCCCAGCCTGCACCCCCAGCACCACCTGGCCCTCTGCCTTGGCCTGGTGCCGCCCCCTCACGTGCACCATCTTCCTTTGAGAGGTGATCAATTGGGGCAGGCCCCCTGCCTGGCTCCCTCAGTGCCATTGGTCACCATTGGCGGGGTGGTTGGGTCCCCACTAGCACCTGCCTTGGCCTGGCACTACCCACTCACCTGCTCCACCATCCCGCCCCGGTCCCACTCTTGCTCTAGTCAGGGCCCATAGGGGCCTGCAGCACCTCCATGGCTGCCTGCTGCCAGCGCAGCTTTGCTGATGCCCACCATGTTCAGCAGCGCCCCCCTGGTGGTCAGCTCACATCATAGTGAGCAGTCGAGCTCCCAGTTGAATGGCCACCTGAGGGGACAGTTTGCATATTAGGCTTTTATAGGATGTATATTCATATATATACACACCCACACACACACCCTTTTTTTTTTCAAGTGAGGAAATGCGATCAGTGTTTCAATTCAAGGCCTAAGAACATAATTCCATTTCTTCCCTTGTCCCGCACCTTTGCAGCAGTAGAAGCAGCGACTTTTGACCAAAGGTTAGGATGAATCCTGGAAAATGCTGAGCCTAGAAATGAAATAGGAGCGCTGGACTAATGCAGGAAGGTGGTGAACAGTGCAGGGTCTTACAGTGGCCTAGAGATTATAATGTGTCCGCCCTCCATTCTACTCCCTCCTCGGTCAACAGGTTTGACCCTTTTGTCAGCAGGAGGGACTAGTCCAGGCCAAATTTTGAAAGGCACCATGAGAATTTGCTCTTCATCTTCCATTCCGGCTCTTACATATAGTTATGGCTGAGTATTGACAAATAGGGCAGCACTTGAATAGCTGGTTCATTGATGCTGAGTCAAAGGCTCTTGAAACTGCAGGGCCCTTATCTCTCTCTCTCTCTCTCTTTTTTTTTCATCACTCAGATTCCTCTCCATATCTTAGTTCCTCACCTAAAGCTGACTGCTCCTTATTCCATCTCTGGTGCCATGTACACCATGTACTCCATATGTTTGTGGTTTTACTTCTGTCAGCATACGAAGGAGATTCCTACACCAGGGCACCCCAGAGTGATGCTTGGGTAGTTGGTTCTTAGCAGAAACTTTTATTCTACATGGATTGCTTTATTTTTATGATGACAAGAATTTGGAATCTTCACAGCTTGTCTTACTGGAATATATCTTACTAAGATCTGTTCTCCAGATCCTTTAAAATATATATATATATATTTTTTGCTAATGTAATAGAAACTTTCAAAGCATTCACAGGTATTTGTCTTCATAGACCCTTCAACCAAATACAGTTTACATACTTCCTATCTAAGTTTTCCAGTGAAATGTATTTTCCTAATAGTAAGTCTATATCTAAATAATACGGGTATTATTATTTTTGGAGAATCCTGGCAGACATTATTTTAGCCATGTCATCAAAATTTAAAATTTTTTATATGTCTTTTTTAATTGGTTTGAGAGAGAGAGAGAGAGAGAGAGAGAGAGAGAGAGAGAGAGAGAAACGGAAACATTAATGATGAGAGAGAATCATTGATTGGCTGCCTCTTGCACAACCCCTACTGGGGATCGAGTCCGCAACCCAGGCATGTGCCCTGACCTGGAATCAAACTGTAACTTCCTGGTTCAGCAGTCGCCAACCTTTCGGACCTCACGGATCAGCAGTGGTCCATGGACCATGGGCTGGCAACTGCTGTCCTGGTTCATAGGTCGACACCCAACCACTGAGCAACATGGGCCAGGCTCTAATTTTTTTTAAAATATATTTTATTGATTTTTTACAGAGAGGAAGGGAGAGGGGTAGAGAGCTAGAAACATGGATGAGAGAGAAACATCGATCAGCTGCCTCCTGCAAACCTCCCACTGGGGATGTGCCTGCAACTAAGGTACATGCCCTTGACCGGAATTGAACCTGGGACCTTTCACTCCACAGGCCGACGCTCTATCCACTGAGCCAAACCAGTTAGGGCTAATTTTCTTTTTAATTCCTCTCCCGAGGATATGTTTTTATTGATTTTTAGGGAGAGGAAAGAGAGAAACGCTGATTGGTTGCCTCTTTTTATATGTATATACTAGTATATATGTGTGTATGTGTATATGTGTGTGTGTGTGTGTATACACACTAGAGGCCTGGTGCACAAAAATTTGTGCAATTCGGGATGGGGGGTCCCTCAGCCCAGCCTGAGCCCTCTCACAGTCTGGGACCCCTCAGAGGATTGTCCACCTGCTGGTGTGCCTGGCCAGCCTGGGTGAGGGGCTGATGGTTGTTTCAGGCTGCCCACGGTCCCTTCAGGGTTTGGGTCCCTACTGGGGTGCCTGGCTAAAAGCAGGTATCTGGGATTTATTTAACTTCTGTAATTGAAACTTTGTTGCCTTGGTCCCCCACTTGAAGCCTGGGTTGCCCCTGGCAACCCAAGATCCCAGCCTGGGAGGTATCTGGGGTTTATTTTCTATAATTGAAACTTGTAGCCTTGAGTAGAGCTCAGGGCCTGCAGGGCCCTGGCTTCCTCCATTGCCCAGGGCAACTCCAGCTCTGGCCACCACCATCTTAATTGAGTTAATTTGCATATTTGCTCATGATTTGTTGGTAGGTGTGGCTTGTGGGCATGACTTGTGGGTGTAGCGGAGTGAGGGTTAATTTGCATATTACTTTTATTAGATTAGATTATTTTATTTTATTTTGGTGGTGATGGTTGTTAATGCTCACCCGAGGATATTTTTCCATTGATTTTTAGGGGGTAGAAGAGAGAGGGAAAGACAGCAAGAAACATCAATGTGAGAGAAACACATCGACTGGTTGCCTCCTGCATGAGCCCTGACCAGGGCTGGGGCCAGGGAGGAACCTGCAACCAAAGTTCATGCCCTTGACCAGAACCGAACCCAGGACCCTTTGGTCTACAGGCCAGACGCTCTATCCATTGAGTCAAACTAGCTAGGGCTGGGTTCCTTCTTGTATGCACCCTCACTGGGGATCAAACCCACAACCTAGGTATGTGTCCTGACTGGGAATTATACCCACAACCTTTTGGTGTACAGGATGATTCTCAACTAACTGAGCCACCTGGCCAGGTGAACTTGGTTCAATTCTAATTTGAAAAAAGTATTGATCAAGTGATTTAATTTGTCCAATAAGAATGATTTTTCTTTTACAGTACGATGCATGATGTATGGATTTGGGGATGACCAGAATCCTTACACTGAGTCAGTGGATATTCTTGAAGACCTTGTTATAGAGTTCATCACTGAAATGGTAAGATTTTTTTTTGGTTACTGGTCTTAATTGAAAAAAAAGATGTTAAATTCAAACTTCTAGATAAGACTAGAACTATGGCATCCTTTAGAAATAAGATATCCATGGGAGAGCCTAATTTGTAGAAGTTACTACTATTTATCATTAGGAATAGAGATGGTATATGTGTGTATGTACATACACATATCTGAGACACTTAGTATAGAAACAACTAATGCTAAGATTTTGGTGAATATTCTTTTGTCTTTTGCATATATTTTTAAAATTTATAAAATTGAAATTACATATAGTCTTATAACCTGTTTTTTTGTTGTCACTGTTTTCAATTTAGGTAAGCCTAGAACATTTTCCCCATGTCATTGCATGACACTATATTTTTAATGGTTTCATAAAATTGAATGGATGTGCTCAAATTTATTTAAAGCCTTAATATTTAGTTTCCCTTTTTTTAGTCATCAAGATAATGCTGTGATGAACCTTTGCTTTTGCACAGGATGAATATATAATGATAGGGGGTGAGACTTGATTTTAACACATTTTTTTGCGGGAAACGAGTAAAATCGGATCCACCAGGGAGACTGTCAATGGACACGAGGAAACATACATTGGAATCTCTAGTTGAAACCGGCAAAAATAAAAATGTTTTACGTCGTTGTCGTGTGTGTGCCGCTCATAAACTACGCAGTGAAACGCGGTACATGTGCAAGTTTTGTAATGTACCCCTGCACAAAGGAAAGCGTTTCGAACGCTACTACACAGTGGTGGGAAAATACCTGCTTACAAAGTTAAGAAAGCACCAATATTGAGATGGACACAAATCTAGCCCTCAGCCCCTCACCCAGGCTGGCCACACCTCCATGAAGTGAGGGTTCCCATTGGGGGGCTTGGCCAGCCTGCAAACAGCCATCAGCCCCTCATCCAGGCTGGCCAGGCATGCCAGCAGGTGGACATCCCCCGAGGGGTCCCAGACTGCAAGAGGGCACAGGCCGGGCTGGGGAACCCCTCTGAGTGCACAAATTTTTGTGCACCGGGCTCCTAGTTTTAAATAAAATGGGTGATTACAAAGAAATTACAAAATTATTTTACACAGTGAAGGCACAGACTACATATATCAAAAATCAAACAAACATCAGTAAATTTAATAGCTTTTGTGTCCTTAATATTTAAAAAATGTCTGTAAAGCATTCAGAGAAACAGTGCCAGTCTCACAGTAGAAAATGGATAGAGGTATGACTAGATAATTCACAAATGAATAGCTATAATAGAAGAGAAAAATCTTCAAACTCACCAGTATTAAACATGCAATTTTTTTAAAAGAATGATGAATACATGCAAATTAAAACAGTAAAATGTATTTTTAAAAATTAATTGAATTTAATATGTTTTTTTGCAATAGACTCACAAGGCAATGTCAATTGGAAGACAAGGGCGGGTACAAGTTGAAGATATCGTCTTTTTGATTCGGAAGGACCCAAGGAAGTTTGCAAGGGTTAAAGATTTGCTTACTATGAATGAAGAATTGAAACGAGCTAGGAAAGCATTTGATGAAGCAAACTATGGATCTTGACATCTTTGGAACTTACTGAAGCTTCATTATCTTCTGGGGAGACCATATATATAACCATATGTTTTCCCTAGTAAGGTCCCGATAGCTAGTGATGTAAGTGAATGGTGGAGAAGCACAGTTTCCCACCTTTATTTTCATGTCTTCTATTTAAGAGTGATATTTGAGCCCTAACCGGTTTGGCTCAGTAGATAGAGCGTTGGCCTGCGGACTGAAGAGTCTCAGGTTCAATTCCAGTCAAGGGCACATGCCTGGGTTGCGGGTTCGATCCCCAAAGCAGCCTGTCGTTGATTCTCTCTCATCATTGATATTTCTGTCTCCTCCTTTCCTTTCTGGAATCAATAAAAAAAAATATTTTTAAAAAAATTTTTAAAAAGAGTGATATTGGAGCCTTTAACTGCCTGCCATTATACGGCCATACTTGAATTACTTAACGGGTTTCAATGACTATACATAAGTTAAGGATCTTGCAATCCATATAGTACCTCTGACTTTTGACTCTAAACCAGCAGTCGCCAACCGGTGGTCCGTGAGGTCCGAAAGGTTGGCAACCGCTGAATTTTGAACAATGAAGTATTTATGTATCAGGTGCATTTGTGCCGTCATAGGGCATGCTCTTTATTTTTTTAAATCTTTATTGTTGAAAGTATTACATATATCTCCTTTTCCCCCCCTTTGACCCTTTCCAGCTTCCCCCTCCAAGGCATTCTCTTTAATATGTGAACTCTAAATGGCATCTTTAACTTTCTGATAGCTAAGACATGATAATTAAAACTTACAGTTTTAAGACTCAGTAATCTGAGAGGTTATTAAAAGATAGTGAAATGGTTTGTATTTCTTTTAAGGAGAAGATGATAGAAGAAAATACAGTCTTGTAGGAGTGTTTATCTGTCTTAAGGTAATACTTTGTTTTAATAGAATGCTTTTTGGGAAGGAGAAATTAAAAGGTTCACGTGAGTGCTTCATGTTGAAGGCATTTTTTTTTTTTTTTTAATGTAAAATCTCTTGGGCTTACACTATTTGTCAGGTTTTAAGAAAACTCATTTTCCCAGATCAGATTTCCCTTCTGTATAAAAATAAATGCTTTCAGTAGCAGGAATGGCATTGTTAAAAAGCTGACGGCAGGACGAGCATTTAGGTGTTTATTAACATTTGTTAGTACTTGTTCATTTTGGAAATGTGCACTTGACTAAACCATATGTGGCTAAGGGAACTACTTGATCAGGATATACAGCTTTTGTGTGTGTTTAGCTTATTGTATTAAATTATTATTGTACTTAGCTTAAAATCAGGATTAAAATTGCATTTAGAGGGATCACTGAACATTACTCTGAAACTGAATGTGTGCCATTTCTGAACACCTATAAATCAGTACTTAAGGGAATTTTACTTTCTTAACCTATTTAAAGTCTGAAAAATTAAAAAAAGATCTATACTATAATTTGACTCCGTGTAATTTATCAGCTTTTTTCCCCACTTAAAATATAATTAGCTGCTTAATCTCACTAAAAATCTCTATACTGTTAGTGTAATGCACTTCAATTGATAGTGAGATTCAAGATAGCCGGGCTCATCTTGTTATTTAAAAAAGTAAAAAGCACCCCGGTCGGCGTGGCTCAGTGGTTGAGTGTCAACCTATGAACCAGGAGGTCACGGTTCAGTTCCCTGTCAGGGCACATGTCCAGGATTCGGGCTCAATCCCCAGTGTGGGGTGTGCAGAAGGCAGCCAATCAATGATTCTCATCATTGTTGTTTCTATCTCTCTAACCCTCTCCCTTCCTCTCTGAAATCAATAAAATCATATTAAAACAAAATTTAAAAAGTAAAAACCAGTTGAAAAGCTACTCCAGACTAAGCTGAAATCAAGCATGGGAGCAGAATAATAAAACATGAATGTATCACAATTTTTTCTAATCAGGGTCCACTTCACCCTGAAGAAGGAACTGGTAGTAACTGGCCCTAGGCAGTTGTGCTGGTGCCTGTGTTCGTCTGCTCGCTGCCTTAGCAAATGTCATAGACTGGGCGGCTCAAACAACAGATTCCTTTTCTCACAGTTCTGGAGGCTGCACGTCCCAGAGCATGGTGCCAGCGTGGTCGGGTTCTGGTGAGGACTCTTCCTGGATTGCAGATAGCTGCCGTCTCACTGTGTCCTCACATGGCTGAGAGCTCTGTTGTCCCTTCCTCTGCTTGAAAGGGCAGCACTCTGTAACATCGGGATTCAACCTGATGACCACATTTAACCCTAACCACCTCCTTAAAGGCCCTGTCGCCAGTACAGTCAGATGGGGGGTGTTAGGGCTTCAGCATACAAAATCTGGGGGACACAATTCAGTCTCGATAGCAGTGCCGTTAGTCTTACTATTTTGCCAATGACCCTAGCATATAAGAAGCTACTTTGTTGTTTTTTCAGAGAGAGATACATCATTTGAGAGTGGAACATTGATCGACTGCCTCCTGCACACTTCACACCTCCTATTGGGGCTGGAGCCTGCAACCCTAGCATGTGCCCTGACCAAGAATCGAACCCGCAACCTTTCAGTGCACAGGCCGTTAAGGCTTTTAGGCTGCGAATGATAGAACTTAACTCAAAAATAGCATAAACAAAAAAAGCATAATTTATTGGCTTATCTAACTGAAACAAGGGGAAGAAGAATTGGAGAATCCAGACTCTGTCCGTCTTTATTGACATTTTGCCTTGACTCTCAGGAACCTCAGTGTGTCAGGGAACATGATGGCAAGTAGCTCTGGGGTTCCATCCGTATAACTCCTAATCAGGGGAGCGGCTTCACCTCCTAACGCAGAGTTCCAAGTGAGGAAGGCATGATCGCCATGGCTCCGGTCATCCTTAGACCAACCACTGTGACCAGGAAGAAGCTGTACTAGAGCCTGGCTCTCAAGCCCCACCTGGTGAAGAAGGGCTTGGAGTAGGGGTGGGAGCTCAGGACTGCTATTAGCAGGAAAAGGAAAGAGGCTGGGCAGACAGAAATAACAGGTGTGCACTGACTTGATTCATGAGCTGACTTGTTAGCTGAATGTGGATATCCATGGCTCTCTTCCAGTATCTAGAGCCGCACTGTGTAAATGGGCTACATGGGGCTATTTAGCTAATTAAAGTAAATAACATTAAGAGTATTCTATTGCACTAGCTATATTTCAGGTGCTCAATAGCCCCATGACGAGTGGCAACTGCACTGGACAGTGTTGATATATAACTTTTCATTATTACACAAGTGGTCTCTTCTAGGTTAGTTCACTTATTTTTTTTAACCTACGGAAAATCTCAAGTATACACAGTAAGAGAATAACATCATGAGCCCCACCTTTGACAATTAACCTTTTGCTAATTTAACGTCTTACCTATTCTCCCACTATTTTTTTGAGGTGAGAAGGGCAGTATTTTAAAGCAAATTTCAGATACTGAATCATATCATCTATGGGATTCTTCAGTATGGAAGTCTCACAAGAGTTTAAAAGGAAGTCCATATACTATTATACCCTAACAAAAATTAGCACTAATTTAGTGACTTAGAACAAAATCAGTATCTTACCAGTTTCCTAGGTTGAAGTCTGACATGGGCCTCACTGGGCTAGGGTGAAGGGGCCAGCCGGGCCCCGTTCTTTTCTGGATGTTTTAGGGAGGAATCTGCTGTTTGCCTTTTCCATCTTCCAGAGGCAGCGTTCCTCGGCTCATGGTCCGCTCTCATCTTCCTGTTGCATCTCTCAGCCCCCTTCCGTGGTCATTGCTCCCTCTGACCCGAGCCGGGAAAGGATCTCTGTTTTTAAGGACCCAGGTGACTATAATGGGCCCTCCTGGAAAACGCAGGCTCATCTCCCCATGGCAAGGCCCTTTAACTTAGTCACATCAGCAAAGACGCTTCAATGTAAAGTAATGCGCAGGTCCCGGGGGCTGGGGACTGGGCTCTTATTCTGCCTAACACAGTTTGTTTGCAAAAGGCTCTAAAACAAGGCGTCACTGAATTTGGTTGGTATGTTTAAATATTTTAAAGTCCATAATAGCTGCCCTCCCCCACTTTAAGTGTTGTTCTCTTTCAAAAAGTCATGCCTTTTATTTATTTATTTTTAAAGAGCTTGTTTGTTAGATGCTCAGGCACAATGTCTAATACACAGCAACGATTCGCTTGAAATTGTTGGTTTGACTGTTTTAAACTGGTCGTCTTAAGTACAAATGGTAATAAGATTCTGAGTGTAGAAATTTTTAAAAAGGGGAAGTAGTTCCCTTGGCCTCAGTGGAGAGAGGCGTTGTCTGGAGAGTCACTTGGCTGCTTCCCACGAGGCCTCAGGAGGTGGCATGACTTGGGAGAATGCACTGCACAGTCTAGGTGATTCGCAGGATTGCAGGCTCCGAAACCGATTTCATCAGCATCTCTCGGGGTGGATCTCCGAAACCAAGGTCACCACGGGTGCAGGGAAAATGGATGCCAATTTACAAATGGAAAACTTTCCGGGGCGGCCAGCAAAGCCTTCCCTTCTCTAGGCAGACCCCTGTGGGAAACGGAGACATAATTATGAAGGTGAATCAAAATGAGGGGAGTTAAACAAATGCATTGCCTAGGCTTCAGGTAAGGGAAGGGTGAAGTTAAAACAGAAACAAGAATAATGGCTCTCAGGGCCTGGGGACCCACCTTCGAGATGGCCTCGTTACTGAAGCCGGAAATTTGGCTCAAGTTTTCGCTTCCACCGACAACACCCACCCAAGCACCGTCTGTAGGCTGAGTGAAGGTGACTGCATGTTTTTACTCTACTTTATTGAAATGTTGATCTCAGAGGTAATTCAAAAAGGACAAATTTATTTCCAAGTTCTTCAGTGAAGCCTTAGAGTTGCTCCTGAGAGCCAACAACCCTGAGCATTGTGCCTGAGAACCCAGAACTTCGAAACAGATTTTTATTTTAATAAGAAAATAAAATAATGAACAAGAATGTACAGTATTTTTCCTTTTGTGTGTGTGTGGAAAAGGAAGCAAGAATTTATTGACCGAAGCAAAGATAATACTTAGAAGAAGGAAACAAGGAAAGGCATAGGAACAATGGAGAGCCTGGGGGGGGCACTGGCTCACTGGGCAGTCAGAGAAAAGGGGGCCTTGGGCACGGGCTCAGGGGGTGAGCCCAGGACGAGCTGCCACTGCCCACTGCTCCCCTGGTTGCAAGTCACAGGAGGCCCTTAGAGGTTAGGGGATGCGTGCCTGCAGGGAAGGGAGAGGAGGAGGGGAATGGCACAGGTCTGCACTCTGGAGAGAGGCCTGTTTTTAAAAAAAATATATTTTTATTGATTACAGAGAGGAAGGGGGGGAGAGAGAGAGAGAGAGAGAGAGAGAGAGAGAGAGAGAAACATCAATGATGAGAATCATCAACTGGCTGCCTCCTGCACGCCCCTCACTGAGGGTCAAGCGAACTGTGAACTCCTGGTTCATAGGTCAATGCTCAACCACTGAGCCACACCAGCCACACCAGAAGCCCAGGTGGGCGTACTTTGTTCTCCCAGAACCGGGCACTGTTAGCTGGGAAGCATGCAGCTCTTTCGTGTGTGTATTTGTGAGTGTGTGTTCCAACGATGAGAGTAGAGCTTTTAAAACAAGTTCCCTTACCCCCACTGAACTTCCCCTGAACAGCTTGAGGCAAGATTTCCTAATTTAGGCTTGTCCTCAGACTCCTTTCTACTATTTGGGGAAAACCAGAAACGTCTATTTCCCTCTTTAGATTAGAGAATCGTATTAAGAGGGGTCCACCTTAGCCTGTAGGCATTTATGTCACGAGGCACCATGAGTCATTCTGTCAAGTCAGAACCTGCTTTTCCAAAGATGCCTAACCTAGTTCCTGAGCCAGAGTAGGCCCTCAAATATTTGGTGAATAATTGAGGCAGTACCCCAGGATCTAAGGACAGTCATTCATCTGAGAAAGCCTTGTCCTTTCTGAACAATTCTCGGCTTTGCAGCAACTAGAGTGAAAGACAAGCAGATCTAATCTCAACCAGTGTGGCCGAGTATAGAAGGAAAGCTGATACCTAAGGCTAACAGCTATTAAGGTTGTCGTGTAACACTTGATGTTACACTAGGAAGCAAATATACAATCGATGCTTTTGTCAGAGTACAAGTGATAAGATGTACTAGATGTCTTGTATTTCAGTGCCTCGTTTCTTTCCTCCTCCCATCCCCCTTTTCTGGAAATACAATGGTTATGTATTTGCTTCTAACAACGCTGATTGCTATTTATTGAAAGTTGAGATGCAGATGACACTATGCTATGGAACAGGCATCCTCAAACTACGGCCCGCGGGCCACATGCCAAGTGTTTTTGCCGCCGCTGCCTGTCCTGCTTAAAATAAGATACGTGCAGTGTGCATAGAATTTGTTCATAGTTTTTTTTTTTTTTTAACTATAGTCCGGCCCTCCAACGGTCTGAGGGACAGTGAACTGGCCCCCTGTTTAAAAAGTTTGAGGACCCCTGCTATAGAATATGAGGGATATAAGACCTTTTATTCCCTCTACTTGTCAGAATAAAGTCCATTTTCTTGCAATATTTCCAGTTGTTACAGAGTGAAGGAGAGTGGGAAAAGATTTTCAGAGTCAGAATGGTTAGAACCTTGGCTTTGCTACATGTCAGCTGTTTGACTTTGGGTAAGTTTCCCCCCTTAATCTCTAAATGGGAATGATGAACAGGCATTTGAAGGGAGATGGTGAGGTTTACATGGAACACAGGCAAACACTTCATCTTGTGTTTAACGAATGCCAAAACCAATATAGTGCCGTACGTCAGGTTCTTTCTTTTTTATAGCACTCTGACCCTAACAGGTGGTCAAATGTTTGTCAGATTGTCCCTAACTAGTAACTCTAGATTCAACTGAATGTGTAAATATTCAAAAGGTTCTGCATCTTGCAACTACTACTATTTGAGAGTCAAGATTGAGACGTGGATTTTCAGGTGAAATACACTGGCTAGGTGATTGACAAACTATTTCCAGGATATATCTGCCCACTTTTTCAATATAAACATTATGCAGTTTTCGTTTCGTTTTGTAGCTATCAACCCTTGAAGTAACATGAAGTTGTGTTTATTTGTTGGTCACGTGTCATTGAGAGGGCTCTTAATGAAGATTTTCTTCCAGGAGTTAATCAGGACTAGACAATTCAAGTTTTACAATTCAGCTTTTGTGCTTATAATTGTTTTCCTTGAATTTGGGAATATTTTCTTTCTTTTTTATGAATCCTCACCTGAGGATATTTTTTGCCATTGATTTTTAGAGAGAGTGGAAGGGAGATAGGGAGGGGGAGAAGGAGAGAGAGGGAGAGAGAAACACGAATGTGGCCCTGACCGGTTTGGCTCAGTGGATAGAGCGTTGGCCTACGGACTGAAAGGTCCCAGGTTCGATTCCGGTCAAGGGCATGTACCTTGGTTGCGGGCACGTCTCCAGTAGGAGGTGTGCGTGCAGGAGGCATCTGATCGATGTTTCTCTCTCATCAATGTTTCTAACTCTCTATTCTTCTCCCTTCCTCTCTGTAAAAAAAAAAAAAAAAATCAATAAAATATATTTTAAAAAAGAAAAGAAAAAAGAAACACCAATGTGGGAGAGACACATCAATTGGTTACCTCATACACACTCCCCTGACCAGGCTGGGGATTGAACCGAAACACAGACCAGGGTTATAAATATTTTTCTTAAAACCTTTTCGTCAAGCTAGCACTTCTTTTTGAATTGGACCAAATTCTGCCTTTCCAGAAATGTTTTTGATGTTTTTTCTTTCTAAAAAAAATTGAGAGGAAGAGACGGGGAGAGAAACATCAACTTGTTGTTCCACTTACTTATGCATTCATTGGTTGATTCTGGCATGCCCTGGCTGGGAATTGAACCTGCAGTCTTTGCATATCTGGGTGATGCTCTAATTCAGCCACGGCCCATGTGATGCTTATTCTTACTAGTCTCTTTTTACCGCATTGCCCCCACTTTGGGAGGCCCCAGGTCACGTGGCTATTACAGGCTTGTGTCACTGCCTTCTTCCTTAGTTCTACATGGTTTTACCCCCCCCCCCCCCCCGAATGCGCAATTCAGTTCATTTGAGCATCATGCCTATTTCTGGAATACTAGTTATACACCCAGTGTAAATGAATCAGAAGGCTCTGGCCAGAAATAAATGATAGACATTCAAGGGCCTTAGGGTTTGCAAACCGGGAACACAACTAGGCAATGCCCAGAGTGTTTTGAAGAAGAGAAACTAAGAGTTCTTAACGTCAAAAGTTCATTCTTGAGACGAATCTGTCCTGCATGCTTCGCTTCTGGATTGATCCCGATGATGATCTTCCAGGTGCAGCGTGGTTTGGGAAATGGGTGCCCTCATACTGCCCCCGAAGGGGTGGGAAGTAATAAGGTTTCGCGGCCAAGGAGCTTACACCCCAAAAGGGTAATAAAAACTACCCCTTCAAGGCAGGTCCCCACAGAATCAAGAAGGGGCACACTCCCCCGACCAAGCTGCTGGCACCCTCAGGAAGGATGTGGCTTGGAGAGAGAGCAGGAGGCCGGGTTTATTTCATCCACCTGTATTCATAAATAGTCCAGGAGGCACATGAAGAGTCCATTCTAATGCGCAGGGGACTCCATTGGGGAACAACTCCCTACGCGCTATTTCGGGACCCGCGGTCACGGGTCTTCCGCAGTCGCCACGCCCGCCCTTCCTTGGGGTCCAGCAAGTCCAAGGCGCGCCCGCTGGGAGCCCGTCGGTCCAGGCGGGTCCTCCCCGCGCCGGGCTCGGAGGGTCCTGCCCCGAGTCTCCTTTCCGCGCAGGCACCTGCCTGGCCGCCCCGCGCGGCGGGGTCCTGCGGCGCCTCGGGGGAGCGCGGCGATTGGCTGGCGGGGTCGGGACGGGCTCGGCACCGTTTGACAACCGCAGTCTGCGGGAGGCTGGGCCGCCGCGCTGGGAGGAGCCGCCGGGAGGAAGGACGGACTGACGGACTGATGCTCTGACGCGCGGCGGAGGGAGGACAGACGCCAAGCCGAGACCGCCGCCCTTGCGTTCCCGCCCCACCCGGAGCCGGCCGCTTCGGGCCCCGGCCGCCGGCCTCCCCGCCGCTCTCGCCGCCGCCGCCGCCGCCGCCGCCGCCGCCCCGGGCTCGCCCTCAGGTGAGTGACTCCAGGAGGCGGAGGCAGGCTCGGGCCGCGCCGCACACCGCGCGTTGCCATGGTCACCCGTCGCCACCTGTCACCACCTGCCGGGGCTGCGAGCCAGGCGACCCCCAGGGCGGCGCTCGCGGCCGGGGAGGCGGTCTAGAGTGAGCTGGGTGCTGGCCGGGTGGCATGGGTCGCGGGAGAGGCCCCCGCGCCGCGGGATGAGGACCTGGGGACGGCGGGGCCGATGCCAGGCGGCCACCCCGGGGACCACACCTTTTCCCCTCGCCGCCAGCCCGGCTCCGGGGGCACGGCGACGCCCGCGTCCCCCCCCCCTTCCCCCCGGTCCCTGAGCACCGAGCGGCCGCCGGGGTCGTGCCCACCCCGCTGCTGCCGAGAGGCGGGAGCGGGGCCGGCGGCGCGGACTCTGCCTTCCTCGCCCCTTGGCCGAGCCCGGGAGAGGTGGGCACGCCTTGGCCGGGAGGAGGGGGAGCCGGGGGCGAGGGCAGCCCCGCGAGGCCGGGCTTGGCCGTTCTCACATCGGTAGTCAACGGGAGCGGCCTTCGGGGATCTGGACGGGGTGGAGCCCGGGCGGGGGGCGCCTGCCCGGGAGGCGCGGGAGGCTGCACTGCTGGCTCTCGGGGCTGATCCGGTTCCCTGCCTTGGAGAGAGCGGGGCCGGGGCTGCAGCCCTGGGGCCAGGCCTGGGCCGAAAGGGCCGGGGCGGGGGCAGCGGCGGCGTGGGACCAGCATCTGATTGTTCCTTCTCTGTGCCAGACTCGCTCGCTAGCCACGCGTGTGTCTGAGCCGAGCCTTTTTTTTTTTTTTGGCAACTTGCTCCCCTGCATCATGAAGGAGAAGCCTTTGTTCCACCCAGATTCGTAGGTTGTGATCCCGACACTTAACTTCCCTCCCTTTGTTGTAGAATACTTCATAGAATACTTCAAGGAGTTCGTGGCACAGACTGGAACGTGTAGGTTTTAATGCGCCAGAAATGGTTTTTAACGGTAAATCCAAGTAGATTTTTTTGTTTGTTTGTTTCCAGTGTTTGCACTGAAATTTTACTAGAAAGAAGCAATGCCTCAGGCCCATTTTCCTTCATATGGCATATTCCCGAGGTCTCGTTTAGAAGGAAGATGTCATGAACCTTAGACTTTTGGGGGTAGATTGCTTCCTCACAGAAAAGGAAAAATACACAGGGATGGAGAGGACCGTTAGGTTTAAAATAGCACCTTGAATTTACATGCCATTGTGTATGATTTTTAATTTTTTTTCAATTACACTTGACATACAGTATCCTATCAGTTTTAGGTATGCTAATTATGTAATTTTTGTGTGAAAGGATTTTAAACTGTTTATCTCCCACCTTCCAACTTCCCTGTTCTGTCTCCCCCCCCCTTTTTTTTAAAGCAAGTAATAGAAACGTATCAGAGAAAAGGGGTATTACCCTGTGTTGCTACTCACATAATTGTGTCCAGCCTCTTCTGTCTGTGAAATGGAGTTTATCAAGTGCTTACTGAATGGACAGCTTGCTATACGCTGCAGTTTGAGAAACAGTTCCAAATAAGTGTGAAAAGATGCAGGTTTCCTTCGGAGGTCAGTAAGCTGGAAGTCAGCCAGCCAGGATTTAAGTTTCCCTCCGCTGCTGATTACAGTCTTGGAAGAGCTACTTACCCTTGCATCGACTCTGCTTTCTAGATCTGTAAAATGGGGATAATGCCTGTTTTAGTCTAGTGTTTTAGTCTGGAAATAGGTTCTCGAGTTGAACAAAATAATGTATTTGAACGCACTCTGGGGAAATGTGAGGCACCTATGGATCGCCTCTCGGAGCGGAGCATTGGCACTGTAAATGGAGCGTTACAGTTCTCTGCTTGATCTATTTGGCATTTTCAGGGCCGGGCCTTCTGTCTTACAAGGGCCTTAAAAGGCTCCTGGGAACTATGAAGGTGCAGTCTGCTCGCCCGCAGAGGTCCTTGATTCCTGTGCTGCCGGGAGAAAAGGGTGTTTCCCCCCTATATGTGGGTCAGGGATGCGTTCCTGCTTCCAGTAGGAGGTTCTCATATTTAGCAAATAAGGCTGTGGCACATAACTGTGACTTGAGTTTAATTTAGTTTTAAACAATCCTCCGTGTGGGTCATTGGTTCTTGATTTATAGAGAAATGGTTTACTTTGTCCTGCTTGACCTGTGCTTTTCAAACAGGAGTATTTGCAGTGTTAGAGACAAGCTGTTTGGTGTGTGAGGATGATAAATCCGTGGTCAGGTAGCATGGTACATACTTATGGAGTTGCCATCAATCCCACTGGAAGACTTGGATAAAACATATTGTTTCTTTCTTTCTTTCTTTTTTTAAGTAACAGCATTATTGCCATACTGTATTTTTGAAATCCTCACCCAAGGACATGTGTAGAGAGAGGAAGAGGAGGGGGACATCGATGTGAAAGAGAAACAGATGTGGGATCAATCCGGCAACCTTTTGATGCACAGGATAACGCTCAACCAACGAAGCCACTCTGGCTGGGCAAAATATATTGTCTTTATATTAAAACAAAAAGATGATATGGATAATTTCTCACTAATTTATAAGGCAAAATTCAGAGGCTTCAAAAATTTTTCATGCTTACGGGCTCTCTGAAGATGTGTTCAGTTTCTTCAGCCCCTATGGAGAAAAATGTAAGAAGCATTGCTTTAGACTTACTCAGCTAATGAACGGCAAATCACTACATAGCACAGGAAAGAAGCTAAATTCCAGTTTCCAAAACTTCAGCTGGCATTAGGCTCAAGGTTTCTTGGACCCTAATTATGCCTTCTTGCTGTTGTTTTTTGGTTTAAATTATTGTTAAAGTATCACATATGAATCCTTTTCCCCCCATTGACCTCTCCCCGCTCCTTCCCACCCCTCTGTCCTCTTGTTTTGACCCCTGCAAATGTCACAATGTTGTAGTGGAAAGGTCACAAGATTATGGTCAGGTAGACCCTGTTGGTCCGTTCTTGCTTTGTACTTTCTGCTGTGTGTCCTTAGACAAGTACCTAATGTTTCTGAGCATTAGTGTGATCATCTGTAAAATGAAATGATGGAATTGCAAGAATTACATAGATAATATGGGGGAGTACTTAGCACAGGGCCTGACATAGCAGATGCACAATAAATATTAGTACCCTTTCCCTTCCCATCTCTGCATCTCAGGATATTAACAATCCTTCAAACCCATTCTTAGCAGGAGACCATTACATTTCATTTGTAATTCTTTAATGGTACTCTTAGTATTTTAGTTATTTAGTTGTGTTCATTGTATAGTGCTTACATCATGGGAAGTGTTAGTTTCACTGTATACAGTGACTGACCAGACCACAAATGATATATTGTGTTCAATTTGAGGTGTTTTAAGAGGGAGATTAACAAATGTTAAGAGGAGAATGACTGGAATGGTGGCAGACATGAAAGCTATTGAAAAGTGGTTGACGGAAGTAGGGAAATAAACGCAATTATTGTCAGCTTTAAATACGTGTACTTTTTAACATAACAAACTTGTATTATGCTGACCCTGAAGATGAAAGTCACAAGTAGATTTCAGTTCGATATTAAAAAAACATTCTTACTTGTGGAAAAAAAATGGAGTTCTGTATTCTCTATTGTTGTGTAACAAATTTTCCCTAAAATTAGTGGCTTAAAACAATAAATCTCACTGTTTCCAAGGGTCTGGAATCTGGGCACAGACCAGCTGGGTGCTCTGATTTAAGGTCTCATGGGGTCAAGCTGCCACAGGGGCTGTGGTCTCACCTGAAGACTGGCCTGGGAGGGTCTCCTTCCCAGCTGATGTGGGCCTGTTCCTTTTAGGTTGTTGGACATTTACAATTAAATGCCCTGGCAGCAACGTAAGTTTTTGGAGTGCTATTTTGTTAAAAGGATAGCTAGCAGATTTCTTTCTTTTTTCATTTTTTAAAAGAAAAGGTGCAGTAGTCCTATGTTGTAGTTGGTATTTTTTTTTTCTTCAGCAACTTCACAGGACTTCATTTACTTATCCACATTTTTACCTGCAAACTGGAATTGTAAAGCACCATAGTTCAGTATTAGGCATCCTGTAATAGTTGGAAATTAAAAGAGAGTGCTTTTTATTGTGAAGGATGGAGTTGTGGATTAACGGAGCCTTTCTTAAGAGTTTTTTCTTGACTGCAAAGTTCATAGTGGCTGTACCCCAATTTCTTTAACTTTATATTTCAGAATGATTATTAGTTTTGTATGTTTTTCTTCCTTTTTAATGTGTATTATAAGTAAGTAAAGTAATCTCATCACAAAGGAACATTTAAATCATATCTATTTATAATTGGTTAGAAAACTACCACTGATATTTTTTTCATAAAGCTTTTTCCATATCTATGTATGGAAATGTAAGAAGTTGGTATATTTCTATTGTCATTATATCTTTTCTTATTGTTAATGTTTTATCTTTAATCTTAGATTTCTAAAAATGATTTTATTTCTGCCTCCTTAATACATTCTTCTAATCTTGTTTTACTAAGATCAGAATCAATATGAATACACATAGTCTATCTGAAATTTAGTGTCTGTGGATATTAATTGTTATTTAAGTACTGAAATATTAACAACCTTCCAGCTGGTTTCCAGATGTGCTTATTATTCGGATCAATTGCTCCCTCCCAATACATACCCTGATCAGGGATCAAACCCACAACCTGGGTATGTGCCCTGACCAAGAATCGAACTGGTGACTTTTCAGTGCACGAGACAACACTCAACCAACTTAGCCACACTGGTCAGGGCCAGATGTGCTTATTATTAAAGAAAACTCTAGGGTGGGAGCAGCTGGAGAGAGGTCAATGGGGAAAAAGGAGACATATGTAATAAACAATAAGGAATTTAAATTAACAAACAAACAAACTCTTGTTTTCATACCTTACCTACTCCAGATATTGGATATAAGTAAAAATGTATTCCTTAAAGGAAAATGTTTTTGTGATATATTTTTACAGACAAATCTGTCATTAAATATGGAAATACTGAAACATTCTGAGTTCCCCTCATTTTCCTTTTGATTTTTAGTGGAATACACTATAGTTTTGGCCCCACATACATGCTGAGTGGTGCGTCATTGTCCATGGGTGCCATTCAAGAACTGGCAGGTCTACCTACGATGCTGTCGCAGCTCACTTTGCCTAAACAGTAGTTAGACCGAAGGGCCAGAGCGCCATGTTTTTAATGGCTTTTAGAAATCTCCGTACTTTTCTTCAGACACTTCCTCATTGATTTTTAAAATATTTTAAGTTAATATAACTCACATTTTGTACTATTTACATCTCATTTTTAATTTTTTAAAATATATTTTTACTGATTTCAGAGAGGAAGGAAGAGGGAGAGATAGAAACATCAATGCTGAGAGAGAATTTTTGATAGACTGCCTACTGCATGCCCCACACTGGGGATCGAGCCCACAACCCTAGCATATGCCCTGACCAGGATTCACCCATGACCTCCTGGTCCATAGGTAGCTGCTCAACCACTGAGCCATGCCTCCTGGCTATACATCTCACTTAAAAAGATAATTTTAGTTGTTCCTAAGCTAGTTAATTTTTACTGATTTATAGCCTCCTCGAGGAGGCAGGAAGAAGTATTTATTATTGAGTTATTTTTTTTAATATATTTTTATTTATTTCAGAGAAATAGGGAGAGGGAGAGAGAGAGAAACATCAATGATGAGAGAGAGTCATTGATCAGCTGCCTCCTGCACGCCCTTTACTGGGGACCGAGCCAGCAGCTCAGGCATATGCCTTGACCGGAATCGAACCAGGGACCCTTCAGTCCACAGGCTGATGCTTTATCCAAACTGGCTAGGGCTATTATTGAGTTCTTTTCCTCTGAATTAGAGAAAAATTCTGGTTTTGTAATGATTAATAGTTTAAGGAGATTAAAAGTGTTTATGAATTAAATGTTATTTAAAAAATATGTGCATTAGTCCCCTCATCCATGGTTTCAGTTACCTGCAGTCAACCACAGTCTGAAAATATTAAATGGGAAATTTGAACTAAATCATTCATAAGAGTTAAATTGTGCGCTATGCTGAGTAGCATGATGAAATCTCGCACAGTCCCGCTACATCCCACCCCGACACGAGTCATCCTTTATCCACACTCACTGTATGCGCTACTCGACCGTTGGCTGCTTATTAGCTGTTTTGGTTATCAGACTGAATGTTGCAGTATCACAGTGCTTGTGCTCAGGGAATCCTTATTTTACTTAATAATGGCCCCACAGCACACGCGTGGCGCTGCTGGCAATTCATATATGCCAAAGGGGAGCCATAACGTGCTTCCTGAAGTGAAAAGGTATGTGTTTATAGGAAAACACACTACACATAGAGTTCAGTACCATCCGTGATTTCAGGCATCCCTCGGGGTCTTGGAACGTATCCCCTGCAGCCAAGGAGGGACTCGTGTGTGTGTGTGTGTGTGTGTGTGTGTGTGTGTGTGTGTGTGTAGTATCTAATTTCTAAATCATATAGCTAGGATTTTGGAGCCAAGAATAATTTTGGAGCCAAGAATAGAAAAGAGTAATTCTGAGATATAGTCTCAAGCACATGCCTATGTTTTATATTGTATACAGCAACAGTAAAGTTTATAAGAATTAAAATTATGGATTGAGTGATTAAAATACAATACATCTCTATTGGGAATTTCAGAGTATTGAGTTAAAATTTGTCTTTTAATACTAATTTTTTAAAAGCCTGAAAAATTCTTGGTCAACTAGGATATGTTTTCTGTATCTATTCAAAATTTAAATGTAGACTCAATGTAAAATATATATTTGTAAGAATGAATTTCTTTCAGGTTTTATTGACTAAAATGATGGCAGCATTAAACTTGTAGTTATGATTTAAAATATGACTATTGCTATAAATTCATAGTAGCTCCAGAGTTACCTCATATTTAGACTGAATGTTGAATAATATGTAGCCTATAAAATGTTAAATATCATTGGTGTATTGAACAACGTCAGAAAATTGTAGTCTCAGTTCTGCAGGAAGTTGTATTGTCGGTACATAGTGCCCTTTAAGAACTTAGAGATGCAGTGGGGAAGTATGATTTTTTAATGAGAGTTTAATTGGTGAAAGTCATTCCTTTGCTAGGAAAAATGATCTGAAGATTTGGGGAGTGCTTAAATTGTTAATCACTGTGCCCTAGGAGGAATCTCAGGGAGACAGTTCTGAAATATGATTAGAATTCAGTGAGTGGAAATATCATTAAATTTACTGTCTTTTGGATAGTCTGTGAGCAGGAGGGTAAGCTCAGAAGACAGCAAAGGAAACCCAAAACATGAGGAATCAGGTGGCTGGCCTGCTGGGAGAGAGGGTTGGGATTTGTCTGTTTCCTGAAGCAGGCAGATCTTTATTATGGAGGTGAATGCGTGAGATTAGCTTCGTCTGATATCATTAAATATTTGGGTCATACAAGCATCTTCCCAGGCACTGGCCCTTGTTTACCACCTTCTCTGTGTTAGGAGAGCATCATCTGATGTGAGCATTCTGGTCTCCTAGAAATTTGCACTTCACATTATGAAGAAATAAATTGAAAAAATAGTAAACAAATTGAAAACAATAACCTTGTTCATACATGTATGTGTTTATATTTCTGTGACCTTGGTTAAAGGTAGTTGGTCCTGTGAGAAAGATGTGCTTACAGTCTGTTTCATCTGGTATTTCTTTGTAGCTAGTCCCCTTCAAGTGGTTGTTTGTATTGCTCTGAGCCTTAACATTTGAAAATTGCAACAACTTGGATTGTTTAACTTGTGTGACCTCATATGTAAAATGAGAATTTTGACCTAATGATCTTCAGAATTCTTCCTACCATATTTTCCAGCGTATAAGATGACTTTTTAACCCAGGGAAATCTTCTCAAAAGTTGGGGGTTGTCAGTGGAGCTGGACGGAGACTGCAAGTGTCTCTGGTCTGCTCCTTTTTGTGCTGAATATGGTCTCCATCTAGACTTTTTAACCCAGAAAAATCTCAAAAGTTGGGGGTTGTCTTATACGCCCAGTTGTCTTAAACGCCAGAAAGTACGGTAGTTCTAAATTTTTATGAATTCATGACCAGTGTGCTCAGTTGTATCACTATAAACATATATCCTATATAATAAAAGCCTAATATGCTAAATATCTGGTCATCTGTTCATCCAATCAAAGCATAATATGCTAATCATATGCTAAGGCTGCTCAAATGCTCGCTATGATGTGCACTGACCACCAGGGGGCAGACACTCCAACTGGTAGGTTAGCTTGCTGCTGAGGTCCGGGCAATCCGGGACTGAGCGAGAAGGGCTGAGCACATCCTGGAGTCCTCCCGCTGTCCCCGCACCCCCCCCCCCCCCCTGGTAGGATCCCTCAGCCTGGCCTGTGCCCTCTTGCAATCAAGGACCCCTCGGGGTATGTCGGAGAGCTGGTTTAGGTCCGATCCTGCAGGCCAGGCCAAGGGACCCCATTGGTGCACAAATTCGTGCATCGGGCCTTTAGTAGGTAATAAGAGTTAGATGGGATTTTAATTTATTTATTTGTTTTTTTAAAATATATTCTTATTGATTTCAGAGAGGAAGGAAGAGGGAGAGAGAGATAGAAACATCAATGATGAGAGAGAATCATTGATTGGCTGCCTCCTGCACATCCCCACTGGGAATCGAGTCCGCAACCTGGGCATGTGCCCTTGACCGGAATTGAACCTGTGACCCTTTAGCCTGCAATCTGATGCTCTATCCACTAAGCCAAACCGGTTAGGGCTAGAAGGGATTTTGGAGAGTTGAAAAAAAATATCATTGTTTAGGTTGATAGTACTAACATAACTTAAAGTTGCATGTTTTAACCAGCCTTGTTTTGTTTGGTTCTAAAATACAGGGTGTAATATTTTACATATTGCTGCTAGACTATAAGCTTCTTAAGGATAGGGCCAATATCTTCTGAGTACAGGACAGGGCCTGTCACACAGAAAAGCCAATAAATGCTTATCGAATGAGTAGGAGTACTTAGGACAAGGAATTTATGACATAGCTAAACATGGTTTGTTTATTAGTAACTTTTTAAAGTATTTTTTATTATGGCAAATTTTAAACATGTGTAAGAGTAGAACAGCAGTTCTCAACCTGGGGGTCGTGACCCCTTTGGGGGTCGAACGACTCTTTCACAGGGGTTACCTAAGACCATCCTGCATATCAGATATTTACATTACGATTCATAACACTAGCAACATTACAGTTATGAAGTAGCAACGAAAATAATTTTATGGTTGGGGGTCACAACATGAGGAGCTGTATTTAAAGGGCCAGAAGGTTGAGAACCACTGGAGTAGAAAGAATAATAATGTCCTAGTCCATCTGGGTTGCTATAACAGAAAACCATTGATTGGTGGCTTATAAGTAGTAAAAATTTATTGCTCACAGTTTTGGAGCTAAAAGTCCAAGATAAGTATGGTCAGGTTCTGATGAGGGTCCTCTTCCTGCTTGCTGACTGTTGACCTCTCATTGCATCCTCATAAGGTGGAAGGGTTGAGCCAGATTTCTGGGGCCTCCCTTATAAGGGCACTAATCGCAGTCATGAGAGCCCTGACCTCATGACCTAATGATCTCCCTTAGGCCCCACCTCCTAAAACCATCATGTTGGGGGTTAGGATTTCAACATAAGAATTTTGGGAGACACAAACATTCAGACCATAGCAGATGAACCTCCATTACCCATTACCCTGCTTCAGTAGTCATGATTTTTCTTGTTTCATCTTTATCTTCTCTCACTCCCTTTTTCTTGTGTTATTTTGAAATAAATCACAGACTTCATATCAGTTATTCTGTAACTATCTCTCAAAGTATATCTCTCAAAGATAAGGACTTAAAAAAATCAGAGTCATACCTTTGTTACACCTTAAAGAAGGACTTGGTTTTGGTAAGTATTACAATTTCACTTCAAAATATCTGACCTAAATATTTCCAAGAAACCTGTTATGTGTACTTTCCAGACAGTTAATAACACTTGGACATAAAGCAATAGGATTAATTTTTATTTTGTTCTGTTTAATATTTAGGCTACCAACATGACGGCTGAAGAAACAGTGAATGTAAAAGAGGTCGAAATCATTAAGCTAATGTTAGACTTTTTGAATTCAAAGAAGCTTCACATTAGTATGTTGGCTCTTGAGAAGGAAAGTGGAGTCATAAATGGCCTGTTTTCAGATGATATGCTTTTCCTGAGGTATGGATTCATTAGCTGTGAGGTGTGTGGCTCCTTTAGACCAATGTTAAGTATCAATAAGGCAATATGTATAACACAGGTCGTTCTTTATAGTCATGAAACGGCTATGTAAGTATAATTTTTAAAAAATTTTTATGTCTGTATTGGAACATTTACCAAACAATGTTTTTTGTAGAATGGTTTCAGTAGCAAGATCTAGAGGTCCATTAAAAAAATGGGAGTTACAGCTATGTTATGGTTGTGGCATTGTTAAAAAAATATTTGAGTAAGGAAGCGGGGACTCCAGAAAGATAAAATATTTCTGAAATATCATTTTTAGTCATAGAAGTAAAACATTCTTATTATATAAACATATTCATTATAGAAAATATAGAAAAATAAGGAAGAAAAAACACCCTACCATCTAGATGCTCTACGTACGAACAATTTTCTTGCATATTAAAAAATAACAGCAATTAAGAAAAAACACACAGCAGTTATATTGCATTTATAGTTTAGTATCCTGCTTTGTCCATTAACATCATAAGGATTCTCTATGTGATTGTAAATTTGCACTTTTAAAATTTTCAAATTTTATCAATTTCCTAATGGTTCCTCTGTTTTTAGATAATAAATTGTTTTCAAGTTTTCTTAAATAAATGCTCTGCTGAGCACCTTTTTTTCTGTATCTTGGATTAGAACAAGATTCTTGGAAATGGAATTGCAGAGCAAAAGGGAATTAACGTTTGCCAAAATGGAAAGCTAAATATATCCTAACTTGAATTGGACAGAAAAAGAAAAGCCCAAATTTCTGGACAGAACTGTATTTTATGCTTACGTGATAAAAATTCCAAATATCCTTGACAAGTTGTACAGATTCTTGGACATGTGGCATTTTATGACTTGGAAAGCCTTAAGAAATGAAGCGGTCCTAGTTCATAGAAAAGGAACTTAAAAAGAAATTTTTTTATTGAGTTTAGAGAGGAGGGAGGAGGGAGGAGAGAGGGAGGGACAGAGAGAGAATCATTGATTGGCTGCCTCCTGCACGCCCCACACTGGGCAGCTTAGTCCAGGATACGTTAGGAGCCAGTCCTCAGGCAGCCTGGCCTTGTCTTTCCATTTAGCAGTGGCTCTCAAATATTCCCTTGAAACCTGTTGGTTTGTGAAGAAGTTTTGCTGGTCTGAGGAAAAATGCATGGAATTACAGAATAGTAAGTTTTTCATTAAACAAAATACATTCATCTTAAAGGACTAGCCTTTGTTTTTTTTTCTTTTATATATTTTTATTGATTTCAGAGAGGAAAGGAGAGGGAGAGAGAGATAAAAACATTAATGATTATAGAGATTCATTGATTGGTTGCCTCCTGCATGCTCCTTATTGGGAATGAAGCCCATAACCTGGGCATATGCCCTGATCTGGAATCGAACCTGTAACCTCCTGTTTCATAGGTTGATGCTCAACCACTGAGCCACACTGACTGGGCTTTCCTACAGTTTTAAATATTAAAATGCACTTTTATAAAATGATTATGTATTTATATTGCGATTGCTTTTTATTAATATTCCTTCTTTGCAGAATCAAAAGTTGGCAATCCTGTGTAGATCCTCCTCTTAAATCTTACTGTTCAAAACATCCAAAAGGAGGGAAATTGCTGTTATAAAAGAAGAACGGCAATAGCAATGCCTTGTAACTTAAAAGTTCCCGTAGAACCTAAAGTAGGATGAAACCTGGTCTTACTCCTTCCTGTTTTATCCTCAGACTGTAGACTTTGGTACTAAATGCCTCAAAGATGACTCACAGTTTAGAGCAGGATTTTTCAACCTCTGCACTGTCAACATTTTGTGCAAGATAATCATTTGTTGTGTATGTGCTTGGGGATGAGGGTGTCCTATGCATTGTAGGGTATTCAGCAGCATCTCTGACTATACCCAGGAGATGTCAGTAGCACCCCAGTTGTGACAACCAAAAATATCTCCAGACATTGCCATATTGTCCCCAGTTGAGAAACACTGAGGTAGGGACTTAACCCCACACTAGCCCGTAAGTAATAGCGAGTAATGTAAAAAAAAATATGTTAGAATGAGGAGTGGTTGTAGATTCACAAATTTTTCTCATATAGCATATGTTGTTACAAATCAGTTGTGAAAAAAAATTATTATAGTGGTTGAGGAACCAAGTAAAAAGTTCACCTCATTACAGACTTTAGACTGAAGCTTTAATACGATCTTGTCATCTATTCTGCTTTTAATTAGGGTAACCCAGATTTGATAAATACATGGATTTCCCCTTTATATAGGCAGCTCATCCTTGATGGTCAATGGGATGAAGTTCTTCAGTTCATTCAGCCTCTAGAATGTATGGAAAAATTTGACAAAAAAAGGTAAGATTTCATTTGAAGTTTTTTTTAAAAAAATAATGTTTTATAACTTGGTATTTTTTAACGTGCTTATTGATATTTTTTAGAGAGGAAGGGAGCGAGAGGGAGAAAAACATCGATGAGAGAGAAACGTTGATGGGCTGCCTCTTGCACACCCCCTACTGAATTTTGATTTCATATTAGGTTACATTTGACATCTTCCATAAAAACTTGATTTTTGTTTAGAATTAATTTTGGAAATAGAAATCCTTCCTTCTAGTATTAAGTTGTGACTACTTGCTACTGAAATTATTTTTATTATGGCTTCTGTGTGATAAGCTTCTTAACATATTTTAAGAATTTCCTGAAAGCAAAGGTATTTGTAGTAACTTACAATTACATTTGATTTATGAGAGATTGGAAAGTTAAATTTTTTAAAGTTCTTTTTTAAAATAAATAATTACTTCTTTAAGACACACTTACCTTGTTTTAACAACTTCAGGAACTTGAGTTCCATTTCCAGTCTTTGACGTTGCTATAATTCAGCTTTTTAATCATTTTAATGCTTCATACTTTACTTTCCGCAGGTTCCGTTACATTATCCTGAAGCAGAAGTTTTTAGAAGCTTTGTGTGTTAACAATGCCATGTCATCAGAAGATGAGCCCCAGCATGTAAGATTTTTATTCCTGAAGGTTTGCGCCCTAGTCTTGTTTCAGTCATAGTACTTCTCATTCACTAAAACAAAAGATTAGCATCATGAGTTTCTGAAGTGTTTTTGAGCCACGATCGGATAAGCTCTGCTCCTGGGCAGTTGCAGTATTTCTGCCTGTAGTGAGTCTACATTCGTCCCGTGCCGTAGGCAGGGATGGTAACTGAGTGGCTGGCTGGTGGGCAAGAACGTGCTCCCGTCCTGTTCCGGCGGGTTAGGCAGCAGTAGAGGTTTGACCTGTTGACTCGACATCAGTGCTGCTTCTTTAATCGCAGAAGCGGACGTGTTGCTTCTTCTTTCTGTCTGCTCATATTTCCTTTGATGCAGAAATGTGGTTTTTTTAATAAAATGGTTATCTTGATGACAATATAAATTCAGTGATACTAAATTCTTTTTGATTAGAGAATTACTATTCAAGTTTTAATATTAAAACCAGTGAAACTTTTCTTAAGTGCCAGTAAGTTTTCATTGAGATAAGCCATAAAGAAATTACAGCGAGGACTTTCCTATATAATAGAGACATCTTTGCCAGATAATGATGTTTACTAGTAAAAGTGAAAGAACACCGGATTGTAAGTCACAGCCCTAATTTTTACTGTCTTTGCCACTAATTGAATTACTTTGATTAAATATGCATCCTAACTTTTTCTACATAAGATATGAAAGCTGGAATACATAAGCTGTAAGGTTTCTTACATCATTAAGAGCTTATGGATAAAAATTAACAGTGTATGACTAATGTCATATTTACTATACAAATTATTGTAATTTGCCTCTAAGCTAAGCCTCCTTTTGTTCTGGCTCTGCATGGTTCTTGTAGCAAATGGACTGTCCAATTTTCCTTCTCTAGATTCTCTTTCTTTACCCATACACATTTTCCTAAGCAACTTTGAGAATGGCTCTTTTGCTCTTTGGATAAGCTGGAGTGACAGCAAGTTATATAGACAATTGAATATTGGTATGCTTCAGTTTTCATTTTTAGAAAACTCAATTATTACCCTTAAAATTATACATTTGAAAATGATAGTCAAGCCTGAATTACAACACTGTTTTTATAGATAAAAGCTTAATGTGCTAATTAATGAAATAATTTAATCTTTTAATTTTACTAGTGAAAATATTTTGGTTTCTGCTTTGAAAGTTATTAAATATCTTAAAAATCATAAGCGTATTCTGTGACACTAGAGGTTATCCTTTTGCAGTTGAATAGTTGACGACAGTACGTGAAGTGTCTTCGTATTTGAATGAAACATTCGCATTGCTTTCATATCTTACATCTCTTTATAGTGAGTGATACCTTATGTTTTCTTACAGCTGGAATTTACCATGCAGGAAGCGGTGCAATGTTTACATGCCCTGGAAGAGTACTGCCCTTCTAAAGATGACTATAGCAAGCTCTGTTTGCTTTTGACTTTGCCTCGTCTGACCAATCACGCTGAATTTAAGGACTGGAATCCCAGCACGGCACGAGTTCACTGTTTCGAAGAGGCTTGTGTCATGGTTGCAGAATTCATTCCTGCTGATAGGAAGCTAAGTGAGGCAGGTTTTAAAGCAAGTAATAATCGTTTATTTCAGCTTGTAATGAAGGGCCTACTTTATGAGTGCTGCGTAGAATTTTGTCAAAGTAAAGCAACTGGAGAAGAAATCACAGAAAGTGAAGTACTTCTTGGCATCGACCTCTTATGCGGCAATGGCTGTGACGATCTGGATCTGAGTTTATTGTCGTGGCTTCAGAATCTCCCCTCTTCTGTCTTCTCTTGTGCTTTTGAACAGAAAATGCTTAATATTCATGTTGATAAACTCCTGAAACCCACAAAAGCTGCATACGCTGATCTTTTGACTCCTCTTATCAGCAAACTTTCTCCCTATCCATCATCTCCAATGCGAAGGCCTCAGTCAGCTGATGCCTATATGACCCGCTCTCTGAATCCTGCCTTAGACGGCCTCACTTGTGGACTGACCAGTCACGATAAGAGAATCTCAGACCTTGGGAACAAAACTTCTCCCATGTCACACTCCTTTGCTAACTTCCATTATCCGGGTGTACAAAACCTCAGCAGAAGTCTCATGCTTGAGAATACAGAATGTCACAGCATTTATGAGGAATCCCCTGAACGGTAAGATTTTGCTCATAAAAAATTAGGAAATCTCCACAAGTCTGAGATAATCTAATGGTTGTGTGTGAGTGTGTTTTCCTTAAAAATTTCTTTTATTGGTTTGGGGAGTGGGGGAGAGAGAGAGAGATAGATTTGTTGTTCCCTTATTTATGCATTCATTGGTTAATTCTTGTATTATCCTTGACTGGTGATCATAACATGCTATAGGAGAGGTGATGTGGATAAAGTATAAACATTTACTTTACCTTGTTTTAAAAATTATTTGAGGTGTAAGTAAAACAATACTGGGAAGCTCAATTATGTGAAAGATGCCACATGAAGAGACTCCTACATGTTTGATGTCGGTATTCATTTAGAAATATTTGAGTGTCTACTACGTGCTAGCATCATGCTACATCCGGGATACAATGATCGAGTTACTATAGTGAACAAGAAGATCAACAGGAAAGAAAGGTCTGTAAAGGAGTGTGTAGTAGTTGGAAGAATATTTTTTCCACTTGAACACAAAACTCAAAACAAAAAGGAAGAAAAACCAGTTGAAATATGTAAGCTTTTGCTGTTCAAAATAACAGTCTCAAAAATAAATGTCCCCCCCTCCCCCGCCCCAAAAAACACAACAATCTTTAGGCATGGGCCAGCATTGGATGGGAAGTGTGAAGACCTGGACTCAAGTCCGAGCTTTATTTACTACCTGTGCAATTTTAGGAAAATCACTTGTTTGTTTTTTTAAATATATTTTATTGATTTTTTACAGAGAGGAAGGGAGAGGGATAGAGAGTTAGAAACATTGATCAGCCGCCTCCTGCACACCCCGTACAGGGATGTGCCCGCAACCAAGGTACATGCCCTTGACTGGAATCGAACCGGGGACCCTTGAGTCCACAGGCCAACGCTCTATCCACTGAGCCAAACCGGCCAGGGCAATCACTTGTTTTTTAAATCTGTATGCTCATCTGTGAAATAGGAGTTCTAACCTATTTTACAGGTTATTATGAAAATTAAATGAAACAATACATATTGAAATGTTGTATAAATTTCAAAATTAAATCAGATGTTACTTTATGAAGGTCATTTGATTCTCTCTCTGGACAGTTAACAACTCCTACAAGTTCTGTTCATCTTGTGGTTATAACTAGTTTAAAGCCTAGAAGCTAAAAACTCTTCCCAGGTCTCTCTACTTCCTCCTCTCGGTGCATGTGTGTATGTATGTTGAGGTACTTACGAGTTCAAGGCTCCTGACTAGTGATGCCTTTGTGAAGACAGCTAGCTAGCTCTGCTTTCCTGAACCCTATATTTTGATATGTCTGACATATCAAATGTTAGCTGTTGTTTTATTTTAAATATATTTTTATTGATTTCAGAGAGGGGGAGAGAGAGAAACATCAGTGATGAGAGAGAATCAATGTCTGCCCTCTGCATGCCCCCACACTGAGGATCGAGCCTGTAACCCAGACATGTGCTCTGACCAGAAATTGAACCGTGATCTCCTGGTTCATAGGTTGATGCTCAACCACTGAGATATGCCAGCTGAGCTGTTAATTATTTTAAATTAAGACTTCTCTAACTAAAATGTACTTTCCTTCATCCCCACCTCTTCCCTTTGGTTTTCTTGACCTTTCTGGAAGAAGTGATACACCTGTTGAGGCACAGCGACCTATCAACAGTGAAATCCTGGGCCAGAGTTCAGTTTCAGAAAAAGAGCCTGCAAATGGAGCACAGAATCCAGGACCAGACAGGCAAGAAAAAAATGAGGTAATTCTTACTACCCCAGTGGTCTGTGAGGTCTGAAAGGTCGGTGACCTCTGCTTTAGAGTGACTCTCTTTGTAAAAAGTAATAGTACTTCAAGTGAAGTAGAAAAAGTACTATTGAAAATACAAATGCGTATTTGTACCAAACAATAGAACCCCAAAATATATGAAGCAAATATATGAAGGGAGAAATAGACAGTTATGCAATAATATTTGGGGACTTACTACCCCACTTACAATAATGGATAAAAACACCTAAACAAATGATCAGTGAGGATACAGAAGACTTTAACAACAGTGTAAGCCACCTAGACCTAACAGGCATCTACAAAACCCTCCAACAGTAGCAGAGTACACACTCTCAAGTGCACATGCAGTGTTCCTCAGGATAAACTATGATAGGACACAAGACAAAGCTCAATAATTTAAAAAGATTGAAATCATGCAAAGTACCTTCTCTGACCACAATGGAATGAAGCTAGAAATTAGTAACAGAAGGAAAATTGGAAAATTCACAAATTTGTCAAAATGCAATAACACTCTTAACCAGTGGGTCAAAGAAGAAATCACAAGAGAAATTAGAATACCAAAACATTCAATAGTGCCAATATTGGAATTCAGTAAATATTAAGTCCTGTGAGTTGGAGTGCTATGCAGTTCTTTTAGACTGCTAAGTTGAACACCCGTTTATCCCACATGAAACCTGAACTAAAGTATTGTTTTTGAGGGAAATTTTATAAACTTCTCTCTAGATTAACTTATTAAACAAATTACTTGCTTAAATTAAGTGTGTTGGACAAGGATAAAATTGTGTTTATTAAATATTAATGCAATCTCTCAGTATTTTTTTCAAGTAAATGTAGGTAGATTCTCATTAGTCTTTATGTTCATATTCTCTAACCATGTTCCTCTTGTGACCACTGTAATTGGTATTTTTATCTTGGATTAGGTAAGGATCCGGGATGACCATTCATTTTGGTCAGTCTCTCGCTGTGGGAAAAAGCAATTGACCAATCTACTTGACTTTTAAGACTCATGGATGCTGTTTTCCAAAGTGCAGTGTATTTAGTATTTTCTAGTTGTTAAATATAGCTAATGGCATATTTTCTTCAGCATTTATAGAAGTTTCTCTTGAGTAGGAACATATTCAATCACAGTCTGCTCAAATATATTTTTCTAAAATTTTAAGCTTCGAGACTCAACAGAACAATTTCAAGAATATTACAGGCAAAGATTACGCTACCAACAGCATTTAGAACAGAAGGAGCAGCAGCGACAGATATACCAGCAGATGCTGCTTGAAGGAGGTGTCAATCAGGAGGATGGGCCTGACCAGCAGCAGAACCTCACCGAGCAGTTCCTTAATAGGTTGGTCTTCCAGTAATTTTTTTAAACATGAGGAATTATTTAAAAGCTAGTAGAAACATGCAATAGGTGTTATTTTCCATGTAGGGTTTTAAATTTTAAGGTTTTTTTTTAAGTGTTTCGAGTAATGTGGAGTTACATATCTTCAGACACCCCATTCTGAGGACTCATCTAGTTGTGCCCTTCCCTTTAAAGTCTTTTCACATTTAAGCAGCCAGAGTCCCAGAGTGTGTGGTTCAGCAGACAGGCTAGAAGCAGACTGCCAGGCAGATCCTAGTAGCTGAGGACCGAGGGGAAGTTACTTAGCTTCTTTTTGCTTGTGTTCTCATCTGCTACACAGGTTGCCATGAAGATTAAATGAGTTCACGTATGTAAAGTGCTTAGAACAGTACTGTCATACAGTAAGCACTATATGAAGTGGGAGCTGTTGTTTTATTGTTATTTTGAGTGCTTACACATATAGATTCTTTTTAATTCAGTGTTTTCAAATGATTCTTATAATTTCTGCCAAGAGTATGAATTTATATTATTTTTAATTATAGGATATATATATAAAACATGTTTTAAAATTAATAAACCAGAATATGTATATTGAAATGAGCGAGGGTTGTTGGCAGGTTGAATGAGTTAATGTATATGCACTTACTTAGACTAATTACCGGCCAATAGGAAGTGTGCCGTAATTGTTGGCTGTCATCAGGATTATGATTAGGCAGTACAGTGGTGACTGCCAGTTCTTTCCTTGGCTCAATAATATTGGAAGCTATCTGCTTGACACTCTGAGGTTTGTGCAAGTCAGCGAGCCTGAAATTGATCCTGTTTTCAAACCTTCACACAGGGAATGTTTATAATGGTGACCTAGAGTCTAAGTAGGCCTCTGAAATTCAATTTGAGGATTGTTTTTTTATCACCTCTGATCAAGTCAGTGGCTCTCAGAATTATCCTAATTTGATGAATTGCCACTTCTGGTTCTTGGATGTCCTCTTCATATTTATAAAAATTATGGTTGCAATTTGACTTCCAGACCATTTCATTTTCAGTGAAAGGAGATACTTAGATTGTCTGAAGATGAAGCGGCAAGGTGGTCCCCGTAGTGCGGGGATGTACTTCCTTAGAAAAACAGTTAAACTATTCAAGATGGCCTTTCCTTCCATTAAAGGCAATTATAAATAGGATTAAATTAGCTTTATATAAATTCGCTGTTGTTCTCTTAACCTTTTCTTACTCTGTTTTCTAACCTTTTGATGTAATACTTTCCTTCAATTTTTTTCTGGGTCCTTAGTTTTATATATCTGAGTCTCTACTGGGATTTTAAAGTACCTGTCTAATACCAAGGACAAATTGAATAGAGATAGAATCTACAAATTAAAATATGCATTTCCTCTTAATGTTTTATTCTTCCAAATCATTCTGGCAAAAGAGTTAGTTTTCATATTTAAATTTTGCTTCTTCCTTCTAAGAGGTTTAGAAATAGAAAGAGAGAGTTATGTTATATAATAGATCTTAATGAAAAAAATCAGCCAAAGCATTGTAGAATTTTTATTAACAGTACTCTATCATTACTTTATGCCTTTTGATATTTTATTTCTATTAATACTAATAATTGGCACCACTGATTTGGCACTTACTCTAGGCATATTCTGCTCCTCCCCCAGCCTCTTCCACTTAAATTTTTATTTTTTAAATCCTCATCCTAGGATATGTTTTTTTTTTTGAGTTTTATAGATAGAGGAAGGGAGAGAGAGATAAACCTCAATGTGAGAGAGATTCATCGATCGGCTCCTGTATGTGCTGCTACCAGGAATCAAGCCAGCAACCTTTTGATGTACAGGACTGTGCTCCAGCATACCGAGCCGATGGCCAAGTCCATTCTCTCCACTTTCAGAGACTCAAAGTGATATGTTAGCATTGTCAACTCTTTATACTTAGCACGTCCTAAATTTATTTGACCCCAGACCCTTTTTTTTTTTTTAATGGGGAGCATTTCATAGGATTAGTTTCATAGAATATTTGGGAAATGCTGCCTAATTAAATTTTTTTAACTGATAAATATTTAGTAATGGCTGCCAATTCCCATAATAATATTCATCTGCTCTTTTAAAGTCTTGTTAAAGCCTTACACATACACATGCACACACATACACAATAACGTTAGAAAATACAATGAGTTACGCCTTGTGCAGTCCTCTCTCGTAGTGAATCTAGGCTGGAGAAAAGGATGCTGGGCCAGTGGTGGGTCTAAATCTTAAGCAAGCCTGGCAGCTTCCTTTTTGTGCCCTCACGGTCTCTGAGTCCAACATAAGGAGTCAGGTTTTCCTAATGTAGAGGCTTGTGGTGCGGGGAAACCCTGAGGCTGACTTGTTTTGCTCCCTGGTTTATCTCCCTAGTACCTGGATCAAAGTCTCGCAAATAGTCTTTGTAGAGTGAGTGAATGTATGACAAAAAGGGTTGACACTTGACTTTGTCCCATCATGGCCTGCTCTAGTCATTTATTTCCTAGTTGATCTGAGATGACTAGACAGATGAAATGAAAATGGCTTGTTGTGTTTTATCAGTGATACATTTTGAAAGTGGTGATATTTTTATTGACTTCTTTGTGAAATTAAGTTTAAAATTGAAAATTAAACCGAAGTTATACTAGAGAAGAAACAGATTTTTTTTCTGTTTTTATGGTAAAAGGTGCTTTTAAGAAGTCAGTGACACCCATCATGCCTGTCTCCTTTAAAGTCGCATACTGTAGAAAAGTGCGGGTCTTCTTTCAGTGTCTTGGTTATGTCTGCAGCTGAAGATGGTAATTTTTTAGTCCTAAACTTGCCAGAGATTATTTATTACATGTGCATGATTTATTTACCTTCTCAAACTTTTAATCTTCTACATGTTAGGAATGTTATTTAGTTTATATTTTAATATACTTATGCTTTTTTATCTTCTAGGTCCATTCAGAAGCTTGGTGAATTAAATATTGGAATGGATAGCCTTGGTAGTGAGGTGTCCACACTCAACCAGCAATGTAATGGGAACAAAGGCAATGGATCTAATAATTCTTCTGTCATTAGTTTTTCTACACCTCCCCAGGATTCTAGCCAGAGATCAACACATGATGCTTCAAATATTTACACAAGCACTCCTCGTAACCCGGGCTCCACAAATCACATACCTTTTCCTGAGGAATCCTCTTCTTGTGGAAACCAAGTGTAAGTGCTTTACTTTGTAAAATCTGGAAATACTAACTTCTACTAATGGAAGTATAGAAATTCAAACTTCTTTTTGGAGCCTTTCAATAAGTTTTTGGAGCTCATTTACTTAGTACTAAATTTTTTTCTAATCTGCCTTCATTTATATATTCTCTTCTAATTTGTCTCTTAAGAGACTATATTCCCCTGTTTTTCTCCTTGTTTTCTTATCACACCAGGACAGTTCTATATTTTTGTAAGCCATCTTACTCAGAGATGATAGTTTTAGCCTTTATCTTCTCCCTGATTATTTATTTATTTTGCCATTGGTATCTTTCAACAAATAATCTGACTTACAGACTTCAAGGGCACAAAGAAAGTGTTTTATAACTTGGTGGAATGATTGTGCAAGATGGTCTTGTAGCTCTGGCCCCTTCACAGCTGAAGACTTCTTGCATGTCTGTGTTTTCACTAGTCAGGGAGAGTCTTTTGTCTTGCTGTCATAAGTAAACAAGTTTTAATTTATGCATTGGGAAAAGTTAAGGGAACTTTTCTTCATTTATTCTTAACATTAAACACCTTTGAGAGTGGTTCATTTGAAAATGCATAACTTGCTTTTGCATTTGGATGTTTATATATTTAGTTTAAAAAACTATGGTTTTTATACTAGAGCATAAGTTTATCGAATGTATGCTTCTTTATTATAGTTCCTGTAACATTTGTGTATACCCAAAAGTAGAACTCAAAATTTAAAATTTAATTTTTATCAAAGTAATATACATACATGGTTTAAAAAGACAAATAGCACATTTCATATAATATAAAAGAAAATCCCATTTACTCAGCTTTGTCCATGATTTCTACTTCCGGTAGGTAGGCTGACCATTTTCAACCCAGGCAGCTGTTTCTTTTGCTGTATATCAAAATTTATGAATAGCATTTCTGTTGTATTGTTATGATCCACCGATTTCCTGCCAATTAGATTTAGCTACTATATTCCTCACTCACAACACATTCATTTTGTCTACTCCTTTCTAATATATTTCCATTTTTGTTTAAATTGGTTTTCAGCGTTCACATGGTAAATGTTATTTACAACTGGGTCATGTAGTATAATGGGTTACATTTCCTTTTCATACTACTCTTTGTTTTCCATGGGACAGTAAGTGCCTCGTTTTTGGTGTGCAGTGTATGTGTGCACATGCTAGTTTTTTAGTACCTGTCACTAAACCATCTGCAGGTGCTTTGACAGGACTGTAAAATTATAAAGCCTCTCTTACTGCAGTAGAAACTATCAGGTACTTCCTCTTTCTCATTTTCCCTTGTATTCAGTCCTAGAGAATCCTGGGACTTCCCTTCATTTTCCTCCTGGGAATTTCCTTTGCCTCTTCTTTCTATTGGATCCCCCATTTTCAGGATCTCATGTGGTTTCATGAAAAGAGTTTCATCAGAAGTGAAATTCTGAGACCTGGAATGTCAACATGGTTCACATTTGAATTGTTAGCATAGCTGGGTATAGCGTTCTAGGATGGAGATCTTTCCTCGGAGTTTGAAAGGCATTGCCACATTTCTGTGTTGTTGTCAAGAAGTCTGATGCCATTTTGACCTCATCCTTGGTATGAGACTTGCTGATTTTTCCACCCTGGATTTTTTTTTCTGCTACCATATTTTTATTTTCTAAGCTCTTTCTTACTCTGTAATTTTCCTTAAAATTTTTAAGATCTTTTCCTTGTTTCCTGGATTCTTATTTCCTCTTATATCTCTAAGGATTTTAATTATATTTTTGAAGCATTTGTTTCCTGAATTGCCTCTCTTACAAATCTCTTTTCTGTTTGTTTTAGTCTCTGGATTTTATGTAGGAGACTTTTTTCAAGTGTTTGGGAAACCTTGACTATCTGTAAAAAGTGAGGCATTAAAAAAATGCTGATTGGGAGGAAGATCTACATATATGAATAGATCTGTCTACCTGTTGACCTCACAAAGAAATGATTGAGTGGAAACATTGGGACCCTCAATTGTCAGTTGCTGTTAGTCATTCCTCTTGGGCCAGATAATTTTCATAAAGAGCAATTTAAGTTCCTGCCTGGGGTAGGATTTAATCATAGCAACCAGGATTCTGGAACTAAGCAGGGGGAAGGTCCTTGACATTTCACAATAAAATTTGTGAACTTTTACTTAATCGCCTTTCTAGAATGGTTCTGACTACCTTCTTACGACTATGCTTGCTGTTAGTGAGTTCAGAGCCACTTAATAAACAGCTCCTGAGAGTAACTTTGGGGACGGTGAGGTTCATTTGCCAAAAAAATAAATAAATATTAGAGATCGAATGGACAAATATTTAGTTAAGTTTCTGTTTTGATGTTCACAGTAAACTTTATTTGAATTTCTACTCACACAGCCCATCAGAACATTTGGTCATCAAGCCTCCCCCTGGAGATTCTTCAGGGAATCTGTCAAGATCAAAAGGGGAAGAGGTAATACTTTGGGGAAGGAGGTTTCATTGTTTTTATATATACTTGCAAGGTTTGCTAAGGAATTCTCAATTCAAAGAATGGACCATTATTAGAAATAATCATTATTGTTAATGCTAGGGTTTATTTCAAGGTAGTTGAGCTTCCACTGGCCCATGTGGAAAGGTTGCCTCAGAAAGCACATTTGAGAGCATATTAGTGGCCCAATAGTGAGCTGGGCACTGCTCTCTGCACCTGATGGTTAACTTATTCACATACTATTTATATTGCGTTGGGGCTTCTCGTCAATGCATGTTTTTTGCTTTGGAACCAGAAATCCTTCCATTTTAACCCCATAGACAAGGTAATGATTTCAGATACTAATGAGACCAAACAGCTAACAAAAATGAATAAAGTTGACCGTTTTTGTGACAAGCACATAGAAATATTTGTCCCTTGCACAAAGATTTATGCTTGCCTCGTGTTTTCGGTCCTTTTGGTTTTCAAGAAAAGCTAGAAATGCAGATTTTTAGGTGAACTCCATTTTCAAAATGGCAAAAAATTTAAAAAGTTTAAAACACACTAGAGAAAAGCAATAAAATTGATGACTCTGCCATTTCTGCTTTAAAGCAGATATTAGTAATTACATTAATGTACTTAGGCCATTTAATCAGTCATTCCCCTCCCTTTTCGTCTTATCTGCCCATGCTGTCCGTTGGGCAGATAGTCACATTTCTTGTCTATGGATTAATAGGAATTATAGCATTTCCAGTCAAATAAATTCATATGACTCACATAAGAATTCATTCAGCTACGTAAGATAATCATGTGACATATTAGGCGTACCCTCTATTATTGCATGAATACATAAAAGTTCGGGTAGAGAGTGGCATAGTCTCATTGATGTAGTCACTTTGGGTCCCAGAGCTTGATGCAGACAGCGCTGAAGGGATTTACCTTTGTGTGTGTGCATACTTCACGCTCAGCCCGTAAGTCCCTGTTCCAGGTCGGGTCATCCCTGGTCAGGGTAGCAGGGTGCTTCAAATGCTGCGGATAGCTGAGGGTCACAAAGCCTTCGTGCAGAACTGCTTCAGCTGGCTTCCTCACAACAGACTGTGAGCAGGCAGACTGACAGTTTGAAATAAAAATGAGGCTCAAATAAAATGTTCCAATTAAAATAATTTTTACAATTTTAAGAAGGTTTTTTTTTACAATTTCAGTTTGAAATATTAATGTATTCATTGCTGGAGATAATGGCAAACTTATTTTGTTTTTTACTCTACGTGCATTTAAGAATAGTCCTTTATATCCTGCTTTTAAAAACACAAATAGTGTTCTGTTATTTTTGTAAGAACTATATATGTGTATTATATTTTTTCCTTGACAGCTAAAGACAACTTAATATGGGAATATTTATTGTTATATTTTGTCATAGTAAGTGAAGAAAAACTTGAATTTCTATAAGCTATCTGAGCTTAGTTTAGCAACGAGTAGCAAAAAATGGAAAAATTGGGGTTAATTGGATTTGCCATTTAAAAGAATACATGATTGTAGATGGTGGACATAAAGTGAACAATATAGTTGAAATGAATTGAAACCAGGATAAAGACGAATTCTTTCAAACGCATTGTTTCTATAGGATGACTTTCCTATTCATTCTTTCCATAGGACGACAAATCAAAAAAGCAGTTTGTTTGCATTAATACCCTGGAGGACACACAGGCGGTCAGAGCAGTGGCTTTCCATCCAGGTGGCGGCCTGTATGCTGTTGGTTCAAATTCAAAAACTCTGAGAGTGTGTGCCTACCCAGAGGTCACTGACCCAAGGTGCGGACAGACGGCTGGCACTGCCACTGTTGTTGCAGGTTTCATTTAGCTGCATTGGTCCCTTTGGCAGAATTGTCATTCGGTAGTGTTTAATTTTTACTTCCTTTCCTTTTATTAAGTTTTAATTTTTATTTTCTTTTTTAAAAAATACGCTTTTATTGATTTCAAAGAGGAAGGGGAGAGGTAGCGAGAGATAGAAACATCAATGATGAGAGAGAAACATTGGTTAGGTGCCTCCTGCACGCCCCCTACTGGAGATTGAGCTGCAGCCCGGGCGTGTGCCCTTGATGGAATCCAGCCCAGGATCCTTCAGTCTGCAGGTTGATGCTCTATCCACTGTTTTCTATGTGATCTGAAATAAGAGTTTACATTAGTATAATAATGGTTTATAATTTTACTTTTGGATTTTAAATACGCTTTAACTTTATTTCTTCTAAGACTTTGAAAATTGTTATTGACATGTTATCAGATACTTTCTGTGCTCCCTCCCTCAAGAACAACAGTAATATAGAACTTCATACTCATTAATTTTAGCAAGAAATTGAAATATCTTTCTTAAAATTTATTTTTTTATTTTTTAGTGCATATGACATCCCTAAGCAGCCAGTGGTACGTTTTAAACGGAATAAACATCATAAAGGATCCATTTACTGTGTGGCCTGGAGTCCTTGTGGACAGTTATTAGCAACAGGATCAAACGACAAATATGTCAAAGTGTTGCCCTTCAATGCAGAGACTTGTAATGCAACAGGTAGGGCCCAAGCAGTAGCTCTCCAGTGTATTTCTATCTTTTGCCCATGCTGTAGCTCTCCTATATCTCTACTGTCTCTAATAAAATCTAAGACTATAGCCTTAAGGATTTCTTTACATTCTAATTGCTTGGCTGTATTCATCTGGCATTATTTTTTTTTAGTAAGTTCTTACAGGTGGCCAGGTGCTGTCTAATCCCTAGAAAATTATTGTTATCAGAAAAGTAACTTTTAAATAACTACCAGAATTGTACTAATGTACATTTTCTAGAGAGTATCTATCTTCTCTTTCATTTGATTTGGAATAAAAATCAAGAAGGTAACTCTCCATATAGCTGTTTTATTTAAAAGATTTTTGAAAATATATTTTTATTCATTTCAGAGAGGAAGGGGGAGGGAGAGAGAGAGAGAAACACCAATGATGAGAGAGAATCATTGATCGGCTGCCTCCAGCACCAGGGGTTGAGCCGGCAACCAGGCATGGAACCTAAAATTAACCGGTAACTTTTCAGTGCACAGGACACGCCCAATCCACTAAGCCACTCTGGCCAGGGTTGACCCAGTATTTGGATTTCTTGAAGTACTTTGCTCAGTAAAGTGAAATTGGTTATAATAGCAATCCCTAAGTACAAACATAAACCATCCCATGATTCTTGGTCAGTCTTGAGGCAGTTTAGTAATCTCAGATTGTCACAGTAAGTTGAGCAGCATCTTTTTGTTTTAATTCTTACTGCTGTTTCAGGACCAGATCTGGAATTTAGTATGCATGATGGGACCATCAGAGACCTGGCCTTTATGGAAGGCCCAGAGAGTGGCGGAGCTATTTTGATAAGCGCGGGAGCAGGGGATTGTAACATTTACACAACCGACTGTCAGAGAGGACAGGGCCTGCACGCGCTGAGTGGACACACCGGTATGTGATGTTAGTCTGACGCGCCTTTTCTTTTGTTCAGCCCATGTGTTCCCACTTCCCCCGCATTTCATTAGTGGGGGATATTTCATCAGAACAGATTTCTCCAAGACAGGACAGTTTTCTTTCAAAAAGTTAAGTTGTGAACACAGTAATGATAGCTAATAGTTCCCTGTGTGTTAAATTCTTTACTTGTACACATGATTCCTTCATTTAACCCTCACAACAATCTTATGAGGCAGGAAGTTTTATCTCCGTCTTAGACATGAAAAGGCAAATGACTTGCCCAATCTTACAGCTAAATGTGCGGAACTGAAATATGACCCCAGGTCTGTTTCTTCCAAAGCTGGTGATCTAACCCCACGGTCCTGTGCTTCCTCTGTGGAAAATCTGCCATAATTTCAAATACAAATACATATAATTTTTAAAGAGAGAGAGAGGAAGGGAGAGAGAGAGAGAAACATGGACTTGTCCCACTTACACACTCATTGGTTGATCCTACACGTCCCCTGCCAAGGACTGAACCCACAGCCTTGGTGCATGCAGCAGGACGATGCTCTCACCAGCTGAGCGAGCTGCCTGGCCAGGGCCCAGATGAAAATATTGAATAACCAAGAAGGATTAAGCTTATTCAATATGCAATTTGATGTGCATTTTACTGCCTTTTAATAGATACAGCCAATATATGTGGAAAATCTCTACCACGTTGTATATTTAAGTAGACATCACGTGCCCAGTAATAAGGAGTACTTAGCTCTGAATGTGTTATAGAAAATTGCTGTTCCACAGTATAACCAAGTATATGATCTTTTATAGGACATATTTTAGCACTTTATACTTGGAGTGGCTGGATGATTGCATCTGGTTCCCAAGATAAGACTGTTAGATTCTGGGATCTTCGAGTACCAAGCTGTGTCCGTGTTGTTGGTACAACATTACATGGAACTGGTAGGTTTTTCTGGAATTTATATGAATTTCTAGGAGAAGGAAACTATAAATTGCACTTGTGTACTTTCTCTCCCCTGCAATATATATGTTAAAAAAGGAATAGGAACAAATGAAGACTTTCAAAAAATATATCTTGTTTTCTATGTGGTCTGAAATAAGAGTTCAGGTTAGTATAATAATGGTTTATCATTTTACTTCTGGATTTTAAGTATGCTTTAACTTTATTTCTTCTAACACTTTGAAAACTGTCACTCACATGTTGTCAGACACTTTTTTTGCTCCTTCCCTCAAGAGCAGCGGATAAACCACCATCCCTCAACTTCACTGCTGCAAGAGCTCCTTCCTCTGCTCTGCACTTGCACTCGTGCCCCTACCTCCTCACAGCACCTGACGGCTCCGCATGGCTCTTAGGTTGCCGTGCCTCCTTCTGGTCTTAGCTCCCAGCACTCACACCTTTCCTTTCAGGGCCTGGGCTGCACCACTCCTCCTTCCTGCAGGGAATTCACCTGCTGTTTCCCTGGCCTGACATGTTCTTCCACGTGTCTTCTCACCGTCAGGTCCTGCTCCTCTGTACGTCTTAGCTTCAGGGACTCCTTGCCAGAGAGCCCTTCTTGGGACTTCATCATTATTTTCCATCACTGATACCACTATTTAAAATTATAATTGTTTATTGCTAGTCTCCACCAATAGATTTTACGTTTCACAACGGCAACAGTTATATCTGTTGTAGTTCCCTGAGTAGGTTTAGCACCTACCTAGTACATGGCCCAGGGGAGTAGTGATCTAATTATTCTGTTGAATAAATGAGCCTGGATTTCTTCTGGCACCGTAAAAACCCAAACTCATGGTGTTTCCCCTGCAAATCAGCTCTTGTTCCCATTTTCCCTGTTTTGGATATCACTTCCCTCATTTCCTCATGCAACTCGATTTGATCCAGGACTTATTTTCACTCCTTTTTTTGCCCCCATCCAGGCAGTTAATTGCCAAGTCTGTAGATTCTTTTTTAAAAAAATATCTTTTTATTGCTTTCAGAGAGGAAGGGAGAGGAGAGAGAGAAACATCAACGATGAGAGAGAATCATTGATTGGCTGCCTCCTGCACGCCCCACACTGGGGACTGAGCCTGCAACCTGTGCATGTGCCCTGACCAGGAATTGAAGCTTGACCACCTGATTCATAGACCACTGAGCCATGCCGACAGGCTGTGGATTCTTCATTCATATATTTTCCGAAGCCTGTCTTTCCTCCCGCAGGCCCTTATTCATCTGTTACTCTGTTATCCTATCTTGTGTTCCAGTGCCCTCCCTTCTACAGTCTGTTTTTATTTGATGCATATTCACATAGGTTACTCTTCCCAAAGTCCTGCTTCCTCTCCCTTAGAAACCTGCATGACGACGCACTGTGCACAGCAACAGTTCACACCCTGCACGTTGACGTTCGCCACACTCGATGGTCCGTCTAACCTCCTGTTGCGTCTCAGCTCCAAGCTCCTTTTATGCTAACTTGTTAAGCCAAGGCACTCAGGCCCAAACGAGCTTCTTACCCTTAAATGTGTTTATATTTTCTCTGTAAAGCTTCCTTATTAATTCTTCATGACCACAATAGCTCTCTTCACTTCTCTATCAAAATTTCAAGCAATGGCCCTAGACGGTTTGGCTCAGTGAATAGAGCATCAGCCCAAGGACTGAAGGGTCCTGGGTTCGATTCCAGTCAAGGGCACGTATCTTAGTTGTGGAAGGCAACCAATCGATCTCACATCGATGTTTCTCTCTTTCTATCTCTCCCCCCACCCCCCTTCCACTTTCTCTAAAAATCAGTAGAAAAATTTCTTTGGGTGAGGATTAACAAAACAAAACAGAAATTTCAAGCAATGTTTATTTTTAATCGCATGTGCATTATGCATTTAAGCACATATTCACATTCTCTCCCTCCTTCCCTGCCTCTCTCTGTTTCTCTCATACCATTTATTATTCTTCAAGATCTAACTGACATGCCTTTTCCTGGGAAGCCTTCCCAGGCCACTTTAGTTTAGAGCAGTGTTCTTTAACCTCATTTTCATTATTTCCCCTGCTACGGAGAAAAACTGAATTCATATTTTTTCTAACAAGAGAAATTAAATACTAAGGAATGAGATTCCGTTGGGTGGGGCTGAGCTTTGAAGGCTGTAACCCATTGCTGATGGTTAGTGCTTTTCATCCCCTGAGAATCATTTCGCACCCCCTTGGGAGCATTATTACCCCATTGGAGATGCCTGGCCTAGAGCTAGGGCTCCCGCCTGTTGGCTCTTAGTCATGTGTTGCTTAGAGACATTTTCTGCACTAAACGTATTTTATTAATTTCTTGTTCTCCCAACTAGACTGTAAGCTGGGACAGGACTATTTCTGGACACTTACCCAGCATTAGGAAAAAGTGGCTCCTCTAATGCTCTGTAGGCAGTGCTGTCCCAGGGGTTCTCCCAGATGGTGAAAGGATGGACTGCCTCGTTTCTCACAGAATCTGGCTTCATACCTTGCTCCTAAAAAGGACACGATTGTTTATTGGCTGACTGTTAAGTTGTATTTTTCCATATCTGAGCAGTGTGGCAAGCTGCATTACATTCGTAGTGTTTTAGCTCAGCAAACATAATTAGTTGTTGCAGTTTAGCTCTATTGATTTTCCACACTGAACCTTCCATTCCTCCCGCCATCCAGGCAGTGCAGTGGCATCCGTAGCTGTGGATCCCAGTGGCCGTCTCTTAGCCACAGGACAAGAAGATTCTAGCTGCATGTTGTATGACATCAGAGGAGGAAGGATGGTACAGAGTTACCACCCTCATTCCAGCGATGTGCGCTCTGTCCGATTCTCCCCCGGAGCTCACTACTTGCTGACAGGATCCTACGATATGAAAATCAAGGTGACAGACCTACAAGGTGATGCAGACGGACCTTTTTCCTTTCTGTAGTCTCTCCTGTTCCATTTGGGATCTCTCTTTTTTGTTAATCTGGTGGCTTTGACCCAAAAGCATTTTCAGATTTTTGTTTTATAGTATTCACTGAGCAAATTACTGGTATTGTATTAAGATAAATTATAGCACGTTATTAAATTTATGTACTCTTTGCTTCTATTTTTAAAAGCTTAGTGTGTAACCTGTGTACTTAGGTCTTTAGAATATAGTTTTATTGTTAAACATTTGTTAAGCAAATCTGTGTACCAGCTAGGGACAGAGAGATGAGTAAGACATGTAACTTCCTTTTGATGGGGCTCACATTTTAGACATCAGTAAAAAGTAACCCAAATGATGTAATTTGGGGTGTTGGTGAGCGCTATTACAACATTAGCTAGGGAGGAGAGAGGCTGGGTGCTAGGGAACGCTGGTCTTAGTGGGCTACAGTGGGTCTCCCCAGGGAAGTGCCATTTGTGGGGAGACCTGAATGATGAGAAGGAACAAGCCATGCCTGGCCCGAGGGAAGACCACAGCGAGTGCAGTGTTGGGGGCAGGACGAACTGGGCGTGTTCGTGACACTGCAGGAAGCCAGTGCGGCCGGGGAACCAAGGGGGAGAGGGGGAGGCATAGGTGGGTTTTATAGGCATTTTAAAAAACAAAAGGGAATCCTGTGGAAGACTTCAAACGGCGAGTGATCTGATCTAAATTACATTTTTAAAAGGTAATTTTGAGTCCTGTAGGGAGAAGGATCATAAGTATAAATATCAGTGAGGAGCCTGTTGGAACCATTCAGGTGAGATATGATGGTGGCTTGGACTAGGGTGGTAGAGGCAGAGGTGGCACGAAGTGACAATTTGGGATATACTTCAATTTGTTTGGATGAAGTTTGTAAAGTGAGGGGGAAAGAAATCAGTGCTGAGCCCTAGGTTTTTGGCATGAGCAACAATTAGTGGTGCCATTAATTGAGGTGGGGGTCAAGACATGTAGGGCAGGAGCAGGTTTAGGCAAGAAAATAAAGAGTTTGCTTTAAACAGGTTAAGTTTAAGATGAATGTCAGGCAACTGAGTGAAATGTTGAATAGCTATTTGGATACTAGTCTGGAGTTCAGGTGAGAAGTCAAGGTTGGAGATGAAATATATGTGACTCATATTAATGGTCATGGTACCATGACACTAGATGAAACTTCCTAGGAAGTGAGGGATAAAGAGAGCAAGAAGCCTGAAGGCTGACACCTGAGATTTACCAAACTTTAAATGAGGAAGAGAAGGGAGGCTCACAGAGGAGACCGAGATGTGGCAGCACCAAGATCAGGAGAAAGTGACCTTGAGTTTCCAGGAGCCCGTGGCAGATGTGTGCATGTTACCAATACAACTAGCAGTTACATATGCAGTAATCTAGCTCTGTTTAAATTCTTCAATATATTGTATTCATATAATTTAGGATTTTTATACGGTAATGTCCTAAAGTAACAGGAGTCTGTGAAATCTAAACTTAGACTTACTTTGTATTGTAAGTCAGTATCTCTTTTCTTTTTTAACGTAGGAGACCTCACTAAACAGCTTCCCATCATGGTGGTGGGGGAGCACAAGGACAAAGTGATCCAGTGCAGATGGCACACCCAGGACCTGTCCTTCCTGTCGTCCTCTGCGGACAGAACTGTCACCCTCTGGACTTACCGTGGATAGAGCTCGCCCAGTGTCCGTCTGGGCCGTGGAAGCGCGGGGGCTGAAGACTACTGATTTTGACAATTCCAGATTTTAAGGCCATGGACTGACCAGGAAAGCGGCTGGGCATGAGGAGGCCCTGTGACCCTGTACCCCTTTGGTAGGAGGTGTGGGCGTGTGTTCTGCAGGGCTGTCGGTCTGCCCCGTGAGCTCGCGCTGCTGTGACCTGCTGTGTGTCGTCTTGTTGCCAAAGTCTGCGGAAGAGCTCTGTGTTGTCGGTGTGCACTCCAGTCAAGGTGGACGGTGTGTTTACGGTTTAGTATTAAAGCATTCCTTGGTCTTTGCCGAAATAACCGTTTTATATACACATGAGATGGAACTGTACTTTAAGCAAATTATTACATGTAATGCAACCAAGTTCTGCACAGATTAAACATAGGTGTTCAGAAGTTACTTTGTTTTTCTCACGATCCCGTGATAATTGTATCACTTGCCAGCTAGAGGTCAGGATTTTATGTCTCTTGAAAGTTACGTGGTGGTTTTCACTGAGGATCATTCTTGAGTTTAAAGATGGAGGGAAACTGCTTCTTAGATCATTATGTGGTGTAGGCCTTTTTTCTTAATCCAGGGATATAATTACTATTTTGTCACATTATTTTGTTTCATGCTTAAAAGGCAAATGTGTTTGCTTCAGAAACTTGTTAATTTCACCTTTTTGAATGCAACAAGATACCTCCCTTCCAAACTGTACTGCGGGGCGGGCAGCGGCGGGTGTGAGCAGCACGTGTCGGTGCCGTCAACTTACTGGCCAGCATTTTCCTCTCGAACATGAAAACTCTGCCATAGACTATAGCACGGCTTGAAATGCTATGTCTGCATGACAACTTAAAGATGGAAATTTTAAACTTTGCACTCTAAAAGCTTATTTGGGTTTTTTTTCTTGCACTGTTTTGTGTAATGCAGAATAATGATTTTATTTCTACGGCAATGCAGATCCTAGTACTTACGTATCTTTATTTTCATATTGTACAGTAATTTTACTTTAAGTTATTAAATAGGCTATTTATTTTAAATGCAGTTGAGTTGGTTCTAATGATTGAACTATCTGTGCACTGTATGTAGCAAGCATTTTTAAACTGTTGTATACAAGTGGAAAGGGTATTAGAAGTGTAACTGTGCTATTATTTCAATAAAGACCTCTTGACACCTAGAACTATTCCTGTTTCTCAGTGTCTGTGGCTTTCAATTTAGAGGATTATTTTCTCCAGTTTACTTGGAGGTAGTATGTTCCAAGGGATGAGCAATCAATTTCTTAAGTTTCTAAAGTTCTTTTACTAATTTACTTTTTAACCCTGCATAACTGCATAACTTTTGTGTCTTCTACATTTTTAATTCAAGATCTAGAGAACTTCCTAACTTGAATATACTCTGAAAATTGGTTAATACAAAATGTATAAATTCTAACTTAGACTACAAATGAAGTGAGTGCTCTTAGAAAGAAATGAGCCCTAGCCAGTTTGGCTCAGTGGATAGAGCATCAGCCTGCGGACTGAAGGGTCCCAGGTTCAGTTCCGGTCAGGGGCATATACCTTGGTTGCAGGCACATCCCTAGCGGGGAGTGTGCAGGAGGCAGCTGATCGATGTTTCTCTCTCATCCATGTTTCTAACTCTCTATCCCTCTCCCTTCCCCTCTGTAAAAAATCAATAAAATATATTTAAAGAAAAAGTAGAAAAAATAAATGAAATCTAACTTGTGGATATTCCGTAAGTACACAATTTTATGATCTCTCAGGCATACAGAAGGGAACTCTACTAAAAATAGGCTACAGTCTCTTCTTTAGTTTACTTTCATGCTTAATTTTTCACACTTTAGATATAGCAGGTCATTAGTGTTAAATTTAAAACTAGGAAAAATAGCAGGGTTTTTTTTTTTTTTTTAAATAAAGACCAGCTCAACTTCATGGTAAAAATGTTCATAAAATTTTGGATCCCATATTCATCATTGTCAAGGAGTAGGCTTTAAGATCCTTCCATATGTGGGATATGGCACCTATTCTGCAGTGCAGTAGATAATGAGCATTAGAAGTTGTCTTGCTGCAATAAATACTTGGTTATATATGTCCTTCCTATGCCTCCACACTGTCTTCTGCATGGAGGTGAATAAACTTGTTTCACGTGAAAGAGAACATAATGGAACTGCAGTATCTACATTCTCTGGACCCTTCACAATGAGGAGAGCAGAAATTAACTCCTTGGGAAAAGCTTCAGAGGTCTGATTCAAATTCATGTTTTAAATGTTTAACTATTTTTTAATTGTAAAAAGCTAAAGGATACTCAATCAACAGTGAAAAGGCAACCCATGAAACTGGAGAGAATATTTGCAAATCATCTATCTGATAAAGGGGTAATATTCAGAATAAAGAATTCCTATACCTCAATATCAATCCTCTTCCCCCAAACAACATGATTTAAAAACGGCAAAGGGCCCAGCTGCTGGGGCTCAGTGGATGAGTGTTGACCCATGAACCAAGAGGTCCCCAGGGCACATGCTTGGGCTGCAGGCCCCATCCCTGTAGTGTGTGTGTGGGGGGGGAGGGTGCAGGAGACGGTGGATCTGATCCAAGTAGATTCTCTCTCATAGATGTTTCTATCTCTCTATCCCTTTCCTTCCCATCCCCGTCTATTTATTTGTTCTCCCCCTCTCAAATTAAGAACACTTAAAAAAGAAAAGAATATTCTTAAAAAAATGGACCAAGGACTTGAATAGACATTTCTCTAAAGAAGACAAATGGCTAATAATAAGCTCATGAAAGGATGCTCAACACCATTAATCGTTAGGGAAATGCAAATGAGATCATGAGACATCACCTCACACCATGAGGATGGCCACTACAAGAAAGTGTTGGCAAGGATGTGGGGTAATGGGAACTCTTGTGTGCTGTTGGTGAGACTGTAAAATGGTGCAGCCACTGTGGAAAACTATGGTAGTTCCTCAAAAAATTAAAAATAGAACTACATATGATCCAGCATTCCCACTTCTGGGTATACACCAAAAAGAATTGCAAGCAGGGGTTTGAAGAGTAATTTGTACACCCATGTTCATAGCAGCACTACTCAAAATAGCCAAAAGGTGCAGGCAACCCAAGAGCACACCAACCGATAAATGGATAAATAAACTTTGGTATACAACGCAATGGAATATTCAGCCATAAAAAACGTAAGATTTTGACACGTTACAACCTGGATGATCCTTGAGAATATTATGCTACGTGAAATAAGCCAGCCACAAAAACACTATCGCTTCTGCTTATAGGAGGTTCCTATGGTGGTCAAATTCATGGGGATACAAAGTGGAATGGTGGTTGCCAGGGGGAAGTGATGAGATGTATTAATGGGTCCAGAATTGCAGTTTTGCAGGATGAAAAGTGAAGGAGATGGGATGGTTGCACAACAATGGGAATTATTTAATGACAATGAACTATACATTGAAAAAGTGGTTAAGATGGTAAATTTTATGTTAGGTGTATTTTTTAAAATATATTTTATTGATTTTTTTTTCAGAGAAGAAGGGAGAGGGATAGAGAGTTAGAAACACCGATCAGCTGCCTCCTGCACATCCCCTGCTGAGGATGTGCCTGCAATCAAGGTTCATGTCCTTGACCGGAATCGAACCTGGGACCCTTCAGTCCGCAGGCCGACGCTCTATCCACTGAGCCAAACCGGTTAGGGCGATGTCAGGTGTATTTTAATTTTAAAGAATTATAATAAGCAACACGCACGGTCAAGTACTACATTATATACCAAAATTTAACACTTTAAAATGTGCTGCCAATAACTTGTGCACATCTCTCACTAACTCCTAGCATATCCTTTTTTCTTTGGAGAGTTTCCTGCGATTACAAGGCCAGCAGTTAAAGACAAAAACAAAGCAATCCCTTTTATTCATCATAGTCCATTTAAAATATAATGCTTAAAATAGACTTCCGGGTTTTATTGCAAGTGTTACACTATTAGAAGTTATAAAATAAATCAAGATAAAAAAATACCCGTCATATCCGTTTTGTATGTTTGGCTTCGTAGGTTTTCATTTGTCGTTCCGCAGGTGAAAATCCCCAAAAGTCCCCGGCGGAAAAGCCGCCCGCAGGGATGGCCCCGCCCACAGGGGTGACTCCGCCCCCTCGGCGGGCCAATCAGCGGCGCGCCCGGGAAGGACGCACAGCTGCGGGCCGAGCGGGTCGAGGAGGGCGTGCACTTAAGCGCTCGGCGGTTCGCGCAGGCGCTGAACACGTTCTCCGGCCGGCCGGGCGCTTAGCTGTCTTCCTGGAGCGGCCGCCGCGACCGCGGGCGTGAGTATCGCTGTGCTCGTGCGGCGGGTGGGCTGGCGGCCGGGCCTGCGGGGTTGGGCCCGGCGGGTCCCAGGGGCGGCGGGGAGGCCGGGGTGAGGGCTGCGCGCTCCGGGCCTGCGGGGAGTTCGCAGCGCCGCGTTTCCCGGGACGTGCGGGCCACCGCCCTCACCTCCCGACCCGGCGGCTGTCCCGTCGCGGCTGCTTGCTGCGAGGTTGCTGTGGGCTTCCCGGTTCCGAGGGCGGCCTGGGGAAGCGGGGCGAGCGGGTGCGAAGCCGGCCCGAGCGCACGTTGGGTTTTGTGGGTTTGGGTTCTCTCTGAAAGCTCGACGCATCGTTTGAATAAATACCGTTTCCCCTAGAGCCCGGGTTTGGTGGTGGTGAATTTTGAAAAACTCCAAAGCTCATTTGAATGAGAAAAGTTCGAGGCAAGTTTGTGAGCAGGTGGTGTTTTCAGGTTTTTTGGGTGACGGTGGTGGGGATGGTGTGGACGCCGGGCCCGCCGCACCTGCACCAGCACCAGCACCAGCACCAGCACCACCTTCACCTGGGCGCCCGCTGGCCTCGCGCAGCTCGGGTCCGCGGTCCCGGCCCAGGGAACTGCAGGTGCGCACGCGCGCACTGAACTCCAAACGCCTCTCTCCTGCTGGTTAATAAGGAGTTTGACTCTACTGTTCCAATTAGCTTTGTCTTTAGCATTCAGCGTGTACATTCGTCGAGATCTGATGCTTTTTCTTTAATTAAGATTTTATTTTGGCATAACTTTTAAGACCTGTCTTCATTGTGGAGAGTGTCGCAGACGCCTCCCCTTGCCCCCCTCCACCAGGTTCCCGGCCCCCTACTGCACTATGGTCTGCGACCTTGGGCAACGCATACTTCCATGCCTCTGCCTAGTTCGTCAGTTTATTTTGTTCTGTTATATTGTAAATCAGAAGACGCCTTACTAAGCCACATTTATTTGGAGTCTTTTTCCTTTCGCTAGCGGGCCCAGAGGAAATATTGCTTCTCAAATTGTGGGGCCCAATATGGTGGAAGTCTTCCTTAGACTTTTTTCAGCTCTTTGTCTTCCAAATTTGGAAGGAGACTTCCGGACCTTCTGAGAAAAAGTCCTGCGTGCTGGGACAGGGCCGCGAGACCCTATCTCAAGGCCTGGCACCAGCACTGACAGCTCTGTCCGGGCCATCGTCGATAGCCTCTTTGGAATGGGAGTAGTCTTAGTTTTCCCTATTATTTAAGCAAGCAAACGTTTGCAGAAGCCAGAATAGCAGGGTTAAAATTTTAAACAGCAGTTTTTACCCAAGATGGAGGTTACTATACTTCAGTTCATTAGATTCCGCATGTAAGGGAGATCATGTGACATGTCTTTCTCTGACTGGCTTATTTCACTTAGCACACTCTCCAGGTCCCTCCGTGCTGTCTCAAAGGGTAAGAGATCCTTCTTTTATACAGCTGCATAGGATTCCATGCTGTAAATGTACCACAGCTTTTTTTTTTTTTTTTTAACATTTTTATTATTTCAGAGAGGAAGGGAGAGGGAGAGAGAGAAACATCCATGATGAGAGAGAATCACTGATGGGCTGCCTCTTGCACGTCCCCTACCTGGGATCGAGCCTGCAACCTGGGCTTGTGCCCCTGACCGGAATCGAACCCGGGATGCTTCAGTCCACAGGCTGACGCTCTATCCACTGAGCCAAACCAGCTAGGGCCCACAGCCTTTTTATTCACTCATATGCTGATGGGCACTTGGGCTGTTTTCGGATCTTAGCTAGTATAAACAGCGCTGCTATGAACATAGGGGTGCAGACATTCTTTCTGATGGGTGTTTCTGGATTCTTAGGATTTATTCCTAGAAGTGGGATCACTGGGTCAAATGGCAGTTCCATATTTAATTTTTTGAGGAAGCTCCATACTGTTTTCCATAATGGCCGCACCAGTCTGCATTCCCACCAGCAGTGCCCTAGGGTTGCCTTTTCTCCACAGCCTCGCCTGCACTTGTTTGTTGATGGTAGCCATTCTGACAGGTGTGAGGTGATACCTCGTTGTAGTTTTAATTTGCATCTCTCTGATGATTAGTGACATCGGGGCATTTTTTCATGTCTCTTGGCCATCTGTATGTCCTCTTTGGAGAAGTGTCTATTTAGGTCTTTTGCCCATTTTTAATTGGATTGATTGTTTTCCTTTTGTTGAGTTGTATCTATTTCCACTGAGTGCCTGGCAGTCTCCTTGGAGATCTCAGTCTATTAGCTCAGGTCCTGCTCTTGGAAAATTCCAGCTGTGTAGACGTGTGGATCCAGCAGTGTCTCCTGTCCACCCTCTCTGGATAGCCCCTCAAGGCCACTAGCATCTTGCCCCTGGAGGGGCAGTTTAGGGAGAGCCAGCCTGAGTTCTGCCATTTAGTAGCTGTGTGGCCTTGGGCACCTTACTTGTGTTCCTAGTCTTTAAAATGAAGTAACAGTATTACCTCCAAGAGTTTTTGTGAGGATTGAATGAATGCAAGTAGCAGTGTTTGGCCCATCAAAGATTAGCTGCTATTATATATGTATATGTATGTGTGTGTGTGTGTGTTTACATATATACATACATATATACATATATATATACATATATGTGTGTGTGTGTGTGTAAAATGATAAAAAAATAGGAACTGGGGTAGAGAGTCTCTTCCTAGCCATTAGTAGAATCACAGGTGCCACCATTAAGCTAAACCAACGCATGGTGGTTGGTTAGTTACCTGTCCCTACATGTCTCAGAGCGTGGTCTGGGCAAGCATCTCTGCCATCGCTGGGACTTTTGGGAATGCAGAATCTCAGGCCACCGCAGACTCGATCAGAATCCGTGTTTTGACACGGTACCCAGCAGGTGTAGATGCGGCTTTGTTTGGAGTTCGTGTGAGATTAATAATCCCTGGCCGTGGGGGTTTGCAGCTGACTCCACTAATGGGCCTCCCTTCCTGGTCTTTCATCCTTTCTGCTTTGCTAATCCTAGCTCTGGATAAAGCTCTCCATCTGCTCAGTATTGAGAAAGGGACATGGTTGTCCATAGCATGGCTTTTTGGGGGTTGTGGTCTAAACTCAGGGGCCTGCTAACCTTCTGAGTCACCTCCCCTAGTGTTATGCCCGCTATGGTGCTGTTTTCCAAATCGCCAGCCTCGTTCCACGCTGACACTCCTGGCTTTCTCCCTGGCTGTTTTACCATCCTCTTGGTCTATATAATGATGTGAACTCTGTCAGCTGTTCTTTTTCAATTTCTTGAAAACCTTTGTCAATTGATTGAAGCTTGTTTTATGGTCTGACATGGTCTGTCCTGCAAAATTTTGTATGTGCATTTGGCAAGAATGTGTGTTTTGCTGCTTTTGGGTAATATGTGCTAAAAATGTCAGGGAAGCTCATCTGGTCTAATGTGCTGTTTATGGCCTGTTTCCTTGTTTTTTTCTGGGTGACCTATGCATTGATGGCAGTAGGTTGTTGAAGTGCCCTTCTATTGCAGTATTACCGTTGATCTCTCCCTTTATGTCTGTCAATATTTGCAGTATATGTTTAGATGCTCCTGTGTTGGGTGTATAGATGTTTATAAGAGTTTTATCTTCTTGTTGGCTTTACTTTTTAAAATCATTATGAAATACCCTTCTTCATTGCTTGTGATAGCCCTTGGTGTATCTTGTTTGTCTGATACAAATATTGCTACTTCAGGTTTTGTTTTTGTTTCTATTTGCATGAAATTTCCCAACACCATTTATTGAAGGGAGTGTCTTGACTCCATTGTATGCTCTTGCCTCCTTTGTCAAATATTAATTGAGCATACTGGCTTGGGTCAATTTCTAGGTTCTCTATTCAGTTCCATTGGTCTTTGTGCCAGTACCAGGCAGTTTTGAGGACAGTGGCTTTGTAATATAGTTTGATATCTGGTATTGAGATCCCTCCTACTTTGTTCTTCTTGGGATTGCTGCGGCTATTTGGGGTCTTTTTATTCCATATGAATTTTTGTAGAGTCTGTTCTACGTTTGTGAAATATGCCATTGGTATTTTTATGGGGATGGCATTGAATCTATAGATTGCTTTGGGTCATATGAACATTTTAATGATGATTCTTCCGATCCACGAACACGGTGTATTCTTCCATTTGTTTATATCTACCTCTGTCTCTTTTTATTGTAGTCATTTCTTCAAATAGGTTTTCAATCCCTTGACCTCTCTTCTTTTGGTATGCTTGATATTGTCCCAGAGGTTCCTAAAATTTGCTTTTCTTTGTAGTGTTCCAATTGGCTGTTTTCTCAACCTTGTCTTTCAGATCGCTGATTTGATCTACCACATCTACTCTTCTGTTGATTCCTCTAATGTAGTCTTTATTTCAGTTATTGTGTTTTACATTTCTGACTGGTTCTTTTTTACTGCTTCTCTCTGTGTATTGAGGTTCTCACTGAGTTCATCTGTTCTTCTCCTAGGTTCATCGAGCATCCTCATAACCAGTGATTAGCCTGCCTGCGGGATGCTGTGTTCGCTGCTCCTTTGTGAATGTCTGTGGCTGATCGCTGGCTTTGCTCATGATGACGACTGGATTGACCCCACGGACATGCTCAACTATGATGCTGCTTCCGGAACAATGAGGAAATCGCAGGTGCGTGTGTCAGACTCATTGGTCCTTGGGTGGAAATAGTCTGCAGTTGGGTTTACTGTGAGTGTCGTGTATCCACGATTGGCTGTCACACACATGACACGGAGTCTGAGATTATCTCACCCCACCTGCGTATTTCTGTTTTGAATTGGAATGTAAAGCCCATCAGGTAGCAAACTAATTTGATTTTAATTCTTAGCTGATATATAAATTTGAGACTCTTAATTTTTTCGTGGTTCAATACAGTTGAAAAATATAACAAGGAAAGTTATAAAATGGAGAAGTTAAAATTTTAATCTCCACTTACAGACTTTTTTTATAAGTGAACTATAGAGATATAAGCAATCTTTCTCTACTCTGCTTTAGGTGAGAAAGGAGATCAGTGCTGACTCGTCATATGCTGACGAATTGTCGGGATGCTACAGCAAACTCGATTCTGTAATTCATAAGGTTAGATGTTTTTTCATTCATGAATTTTATAGTATGTCAGATTTCTGTTTTCTGTGCTTGCTTGGCATTGTTTTTGTTTCTTTGTACTGTGCAATTTATATATACAGTTGATGCCTGAATGGCGGGGGATGGGGCACAACCCTACCCTACAAAATCCTTGTATAACTTATGACACCCCCAAAACATAACTATTATAGCCTACTGTTGATCAGACACTTTCCTGGTAACATAAACAGCCGATGAACACATACTGTGTGTGTTACATTATACTATATCCTTGTAGTAAAGTAAGCTAGAGTAAATATATTTAGAGTACATAATGCATTAATTGGAAAAAAAATCTGATTAATCCTGAGCAGTTCAAACCCACGTCATTCAAGGATCAACTGTGTATTATTTTTTCTTTGCTTACTCTAGCTTTGGTTTTTTAAGCAGTTACTCTGGTCTTGTCGTTAAATAGTGCTTTTATTTTCCTGTAATGACATTTATCTCATAAGCATTTCCTTACCAGACTGAAAATTTCTTGGGACAAAGGATGCATTTTATTCATTCTGGGTTCTCTGTCACCTGTCGCAGTGCTAGAGTTTAGTAGACTCATGACAAATGCAGCAAGTGGAGAAAGGGCCTGTTCCCAGCCTAGAAGCTTAGAGTTCTTCTTACAAGCAGAAGGGCGCTTGGAATGTAGGGTGCGGTAGCTAGTGCTTCATTTCTTCACTCCCGTCTGTGTGGCTGAGGTGGCGTTCAGGGGAGGGAGAGGAGTCAGGGTTGTCCAGGGTTCTGGACGTAGGTTGTGCTGTGGGGACCACCTCTGGGTGTGGAGGTGGGCTGAGCTGGTGGCAGTGGCGGGGCCTGGGTGGAGAGGGGGTGGCTGAGGTCCAGCAGTGCTGACAGCTCAGACGGAGGCAGGGACAGCGAAGCGACCTATGGAGAGAAGGGTAAGTGTTGTAGCTGAGAGGCGGAGGGCAAGTGGGGGAAGAGCTCGTGAGGACGGGAGGGGTTCCTGGCCGAGGGGAGCACTAGTTCCCTGAGATGCTCGGCACCTGCTCGCGGCTCTTGGCAGCTGTGACCCTCGGAGCCGCATGTGAGCAGAGAAATGCGGATAAAGTTTCCCTCCACATGCAGACCCGCCTTTTTATGTACATTTTACTGTGTTTTAAACATCGTAGAAAACGGGATGTGTAAAATGGAGTCTTTACTCCTCGTTTTAAAAAAACAACAACATTGTTTCTCTTAAAGCAACATTTTTAAAAATTTAAAGCAAGCATGTCGGACTCAAGGCCCGAGTTTGGCGTGCTGTTTTAAAGGTTGTAAACCTCGCCTGAAAGCAGTGGAGGTGGCCACATGACTTCGCTTCCCGTGTCCTGTCCTGAGTTTGTGCTCACGGTTATCTCGTGTACCATCCGAGGCCCCTTTCCGTGCTCATGGCCCACACTCATGGTCCTGACGTGTGTAAGACGTGCCTTGCCCTCACTGGGGACTTTACCACCGGTGTCTGCAGAGCTGAGTTCAGAGGACGTCTGTCCTGACGTGCTGAGGGCTGCCACGTGGAGGACACAGTGAGGAAGCCATGGCTCCTGTCCTCCGAGGCGTCTGTGCAATGGGGGTGATCAGTCGTTGATAGAAGTTAATAAAAGGCCGAAAGGAATAGGCCCGTTCAGGAAGTTCTTTGCTGTGTCTCCTCCTCCTCCTCCTGGCTTCATCTTGTTCTTTATTCTCCCTCCCTCCCTCCCCCTCTCTCTCCCTCCCCCTCCTCGCTGTCTGCCATTACCAAGAGACACATTGGTCCAGATGTTCTGCTTACCCACATCGCTGCCCCCTTGCTCTGTGATCTTCAGCTTTCAAATAGCTGAGTCAGTAGGAAAACTGCTGGTCACAGCTACTGCTGGGCGCGTGTTCCTCGTTTGTTGTCTACCCGACCTTCGCAGAGAGAGAGCCACAGGCAGCAGGCAAGCTCCACATTGCAACGCAGGCTTAGTACCAGCAGGCGGCACCTGCCCCTGCCGGTGTGGCTCGGGTGTGGGGTGTCGCCCCGCACTGAAAGGTCGCTGGTTCCATTCCCAGGCAGGGCACATGCCCAGGCTGCAGGCTTGCTCCCCAGGGGGGTCATGCAGGAGGCAGCTGATCGGTGTTCCATTCTCACGTTGATGTTTCTCTCCCTGCTTCTCTCTCAAAATCATTAAAACGTGAAAAAACAAACAGCGCTTTACCTTGGTTTTGATGGGGCCACTGGTTAGAAACTTGACCCTTACATTAAACTTGGTGCTGACTGTTGATTTTTTGGTGTGTGATTACAGGTTGATGAATGTGAAAAGAAAAAGAGGAAAGATTGTGAAAATCAAAATAATCCTGTTTTAAGGAGATACTTAAATAAGATTTTAATTGAAGCCAGGAAGCTTGGACTTGTGAGTATTGGTGGTGTGACACTAATCGAGGGAGTGGGTGTCTTCATTACTTATTAATTCCCAGTTATAAAGCAGGGCTGGAGCACCTCTGTGCGGGAGCAGAATTCCCGGCTGACCCTGGGCCAGAGGTTCGGTGGAAGGCAGTGCGGGCCCCTCTTCTCTTCCTTCTCTTCATGGGGATTTACTTCCTTACCCCTGCGCGCTGCCCGACCCTTTAATTCCGCTGGGGTGCGTGTTGTTTTAAATTTGCTATTTGAACTTGGCCAAACAGTTGAAAACTTAAACTCCTGACTGGGCTGAGGACACTCCGCCAGGCCTTTCCTGGTTCTCTCCCACTTCCACCTGCTCACTCCCATGATGAAGACCCTTACCTGCTGGGGAGGAGGACATGCGTTCAAGGAGTTGCCTCCCGGCTGTGTGTCGTGCAGACGCTGCTCGTAGAGAACTGGACGTGGTGCCCGTACTGTTCGCAGGAACCTGTCCCCGCATGTCCCTGAGGAGCCATGGCTCAGTGCGGCTCCTGCATGTTGGAGGGGGCTTTCTAGAACATAACTACGGCAGACAGCAGGATGCAGCTGCATCGCAGTAAAATGCACATTGCGCGCAGTTTCACTCTTTCTGAAATGTCTTTCCCGTGTGTTACCTTTGGTTTTCATGCGGCCTGTGAGACAGACGGGTGGATTGTTGTCCTCACACTATGTGTGAAATATTGTGAACTAACTATATATTTAGTTCCAAATTGGCTTTCGTCTCGAAACGTTTCACTAGGTAATATAATAAAGTTCTCTTTCCTGTTGTTTGTTTTTTGGCAATTTAACTCAGCCTGATGAAAACAGAGGTGACATGCATTACGATGCCGAGATTATCCTTAAGAGACAGACCTTGGTAGAAATAGAGAAGTTTCTCAATGGGGAAGACTCGCTGCCAGGCGCCCTGGATGATGCACTAAGTGATATTTTAATTAATTTTAAGTTTCATGATTTTGAAAGATGGAAGTGGCGATTTGAAGACTCCTTTGGCGTGGATCCATATGATGTGTTTATGGTAGGCTGGGTGAGGGGGGCACGATTAACAGGTTTTAAAAAACTGTTCAAACTCCACTATAATTGTGTTAAGAACCTGGACTAAGTCACTCATACTGTGTTGATGAACTTTCAGCAAAATGGTACAAATGATTTTGCATATTTAAAAAAATACATTTTTATTGATTTCAGAGAGAGGAAGGGAGAGGGAGAGAGAGCTAGAAACATCAATGATCGGCTGCTTCCTGCACGCCCCACACTGGGGATGGAGCCTGCAACCCGTTATGTGCCCTGAGCAGGAATCGAACCCGGGACCCTTCGGTTCGCAGGCTGACGCTCTATCCACTGAGGCAAACCAGCCAGAGCGATCTTGCACATTTGAGTCCAGTTTCTAGCTGTTGGTGCTGTGGTGGGCGGGGAGGGCCGCTCGGCAGTGACCCTGCTGTCTCTTCTGTTTGAGGTGCTCCTCTGCGTGCTCTGCGTTGTGATGGTAGTAGCCACCCAGCTCTGGACGTATGTTCGTTGGTACATCCAGTTGAGACGCGTTCTACTCATCTGTTTCCTCATCAGCTTGGGATGGAATTGGATGTATTTATACAAGGTATCAAATAGGTGGAAGGTTTTTAAATTTTAAGATGATATTTCTTGATAAAAGAGCTAATCCATGTAGAGGTAGTATATAACCTTGCCTCAGGTGAAGGTTGGAGGCAGTGGGTGGAGATGGGGGGAGGGTGTAATTGGGTCCTTGGCTAGGTAACGGGGGGGGGGGGGGCCGGCGGGAATTCTGTTCTAATTTTAATAATCCAGCTCCTGACAGATGGTATCTGAACAGCTAAATCAGAATAGAGTGAGGTAGACACATTAAAAAAATTATTGTTTTAGTGATTTGGGATGTTTTATTCTTTGCTAGAAATGATATCAAAATATTAGTTTTAAAAATTAGGTTATTTCCTGAATATAAAATAGTATGTTTAAGGTAGAGAATTTAAAGAAAATAAGTACAGAGAAATTTAACTTTTAAATATCACCCTATAATCTGTAACCTAGAGATAGTCACTGCCAGTATTTTGAGATACTACTTGGCAATTTTTTTTCTAAGTTTTAACTCTTTCAAAATTGAAATCAAGCTGAACCCTAATCTAACTCTAAACCCAGTGGTTCTCAACCTGTGGGTCGCAACCCCTTTGGTGGTCGAACCACCCTTTCACAGGGGTCACCTAAGACCATCCTGCATATCAGATATTTACGATTCATAACAGCAACATTACAGTTACGAAGTAGCAACCCCCTTTACTCTAAACTACCCCCCAGTAAATTTTATGGTTGGGTCACACATGAAGACTGCATTTAAAGGGCCAGAAGGTGGAGAACCACTGCCTAAACCTGAAAAATCGGGACCGTGCTGTATATAGAAATTCAAAGACACGCTGCTGATCCTGTCACGGTGGCCTCATCGTCACAGGACAGTTCAGGTCTGTCCACAGGGCGTCAGACAGCCTGGTATTTCTAATGGAGTCATCGGATTAGACCACTGTGGGTTTTAGAGCCTTTTGCTCCAAGTCCCAGGCTTCTAGAACTTGTGATTATTTAAAAGGAAGGAAGGAAGGTTTGGTTACCATTCACAGGCCGTGTGCACTCAACACCACCCGCAGCAAACCCCATCTTACCGTGACCTGAGCAGCAGCGTTTAACACACAGATGTTGGGGTGTGGTGGGAACCACATTTCATTTAACACACAGAGATGTTGGGGTGTGGTGGGAACCACATTTCATTTAACACACAGATGTTGGGGTGTGGTGGGAACTATAGTTGAACTAATTTTTTAAAATTAGTGGCAGGGTTCTCCTTCCTCACCTGATTACTTCCTCGGTTCTGTGTTGGGCTTGAAGCGCTAACGCTATGCTGCGCCATGAGCTAAAGGGCCTTTCTTTAGGAACAGTGGGCGCATCTTCTCTGTTAAAACCTTTAGAGAGCCTGGGGTCCGGCTGCGGGGGTGGGGGGTGGGGCGGGGCCCTTGCCAGCTGTGCTCACGCTTCCCTGGGTGTCGGCAGGTGGCTTTCGCACAGCACCAGGCCGAAGTCGCCAAGATGGAGCCGCGCAACAACGTGTGTGCCGAGAAGATGGACTGGTCGGGAAGCCTCTGGGGTAAGTGCTGCTGGCTCCCGCGGCCTGATTTTGAGTAGAATGTTTGAGAATCAGAAAACGTGTTAAAAATGACAAAGAAATGATAAAATAGCACAAGGAGGGTTTCCAGGACTGAATCTTCAGTATCAGAAGAACAAGCAGGAAGACTGAGGTTTCAAAGGTAAATTAGGAGAAGAGACAGTTTTGTTAATTATGAATTATCTTTTGATTCTTTGTTATGACTATTTTTTAAAATATATTTTTATTGATTTCAGAGAGGAAGGGAGAGGGGGAGAGAGAAACATCAATGATGAGAGAGAATCATTGATCAGCTGCCTCCTGCACGCCCCCTGCTGGAGATCGAGCCCATAACCCAGGCATGAGCCCTTGACTGGAATTGAACCTGGGACCCTTGAGTCCACAGGCTGACGCTCTATCCACTGAGCCAAACCGGCTAGGGATGACTTTATTTTTTTTAATTTATTGGGGTGACATTGGTTAGTAATATTTTATAGGTTTCAAGTGTACAGTTCTGTGATACATCATTTGTAGATTGCATTGTGTGTTCACCACCTGAAGTCAAACCTTCTGTCACCATATATTTGACCCCCTTTACTCTATACTACCCCCCAGTAAAGGGCCTTTATTATGGCAGTAGCTGATCATTTTCAAGCATAGATGGTAAATTGATAGCTTTAAGCAGTAAGAATCTTAAAATTAACCCAGGTTTCTGACTTTTGTGCCTAATATATATAAATCAGATGATGTATCTTGGGGTGTCATTCTCAGTTTATCAGTATGATTACATAGAGATATAAAAATGCAGCTGTATACATTGTCCACAATTTACTGTATCAAAATGGCATCTTGAATTGTTTATTTAGAATATGCTAAAATATAAAAAAACACACATTGACTGTATTTGTGGATAACACATAACTTAATTCTCACAGTTATATTCAGGGCTTCTGTTCTCTGCTGGTCCTTGATATATAGGGTGGGGAAAAACAGTTGTAATACAAGGAAATAATACAATAACGAATAAATAATAATACAAGAAAAAACTGCTTTGTGTGCTCACAGCTGTAAGCCTACTTTTGCCCACCCGTGTGTCATGCGTTTAAGTACATTGAAGTACTGCAGACTTGTACTGTATTTCCCTAATTTTGTTTTTTGGATTGGGAGGGAAGAAAGCAGAGGAGGGGGGACAAGTGGGGAGTTTTAGTTATTGAACAAACGTATATATGTTTTTCTTAAATAACATGAGGGAAATATTAAAAAATACTTGCCAAGGTTTTGATTTATAAAGTCAAGCTAATAAGCAGCATTTGTAAATATTCCTATTAAAAAAAAGTCTTAGGGTTCCGACCCGTGAATTTTGTGTTCATGTGACGTCGTAGGGCAGGACTAGACACTGCGTATCGCTGACCGATACGGCCTGTCGCCCCCTTCGCCTGAGGACGCTGTGCCCACTGCCCTCGCACAGGGTCCCGCTCGCTCCAGGTCCTCAACATGATTTATTACAGAAGTGAATCTCTCTGTGTAAATGTAGACATGATCTCATATTGACTTACGACATCTTCTGTTGTAGCTTTACTATTTTTTTTAACTAGGGGAAATTACTTTTTTTCGTACAGATTTTTATAAACATTCTCAGTAATGTTGACTGCCTTTAGTTATGAATGTTTGGCGGTGAGAATGGTTTAATGTTCAAAGACACTTCATACGTGGATGCAAGTCCCTGGTGACTAATCCAGAACAGAATCGCAGCAGATTCTGTACTCAGGTGTCCAAGATGAATGTTTAAGGCATGACGGGAACTAAACCAGCCCAGCCTTGCTTCACGGCTTCCTGGACAGCCAGGTGCCGCCTCTGGCTCAGGCTAGTAATTTCTGTGAGCCTGAGTGACGAGAGCTGCGAGAACTAATGTTGTACTTCATTTTATAAAATGAGGGGAGAACTGACTTTCCAAGTGAAATTTCATTGGCATCATTGTGGGTTCACAGGTAGCTGTAAGAAGGAACACACGGAGGTCCTGTGTGCCCTCCCCGGGGGAGGCCCAGCCCGGACAGGGACTTCAGTACGGTCCCGGCTCACTCAGAGCTCCCCAGTTTCCAGATAGTTACGTTGTAGAAATCTTGGTAACATCATCTGTTATCTGCATAGGATTTGTAGAACTTGAATGGGTTTTTAAATAAACATTTTGGACATATGATGAGAAGCTTTTTAAATTGCTCCACAGGGAGTCTGTTTTGTAAAAACAATTTAAAATTGGTTAATGGTGGTGGCAGGGGTAAAACCAAAATATAGTCTTACTCGGGAATGAAGTGCAGCTCTTTTTAAATGACTCTGTGTCTTGTCTGTTTCTCCAAAAGAATGGTTTAGAAGTTCATGGACCTATAAGGATGACCCGTGCCAAAAGTACTATGAGCTCTTACTCGTCAACCCTATTTTGTTGGTACCACCAACAAAGGTATGGAGTATGTCTTTGTAAAAATTACTTATACAGAGTAAGGCTAGACACCCTTGCATATATTAAAAATGGCAGGTGCTTTTAATTTTTTAATGTTTATTGATTTGTGAGAGAGGGAGCATGAGAGAAACATGGATTTGTTCCACTTATGTAGGCCTTCATTGGTTGATTCTTGTGAGTGTCCTGACTGGGGATTGAACCCGCAACCTCGGTGTATCGAGGGTGGTGCTCTAACCAGGTGAGCTACCTGGCCAGGGCAAACATCGTTAGGTGTGTTTTTTTAGAGTCTTTTTTGCTAATAACCTTTGTTCTGGAAAGAATATGCTTCCATTGCACAGTGATTTTTCACACTTTTTAAAGCATGTGGCAGTGTTTTAACGTCTGTAACAGAACCTCAGTCTCAGCGCCACGGCGTGTTGGCTGTTCCATGGGCCTCAGGCATCTGCGGGGAGAGTGAAGGTGCGTTCACCGTTTGCAGGCCCTGGCAGTGACGTTCACCAACTTCGTGGTGGAGCCGTTGAAGTACGTCGGGAAGGGAGCCGGGGAGTTCATCAAGGCGCTCATGAAGGAGATCCCGGGGCTCCTGCACGTCCCCGTGCTGATCGTCATGGCGCTGGCTGTCGTGGTTAGTACAGAGCCTCCACAGTTCGCGGAGTTATAGGACTGCGCTTGTGGTGTGACGAGGGGGCCTTTGGGTGGCACGGCTGTGGGCATACTTCCTCTATGGGCCCCTAAGCAGGGACACGGTGCTCACGGGGGTTGTAGCTGCTGTGGCAGCAACTTAAAGTAAGACCTTCCTTTCCGTTGGTTCTTTAGTGAATTAATACACAACAGTCAGTTACTCTGTTTTTTAATCCTCACCCGAGGATATTTTTTCATTGATTTTTTTAGAGAGTGAAAGGGAGGGACGGAGAGAGAGAGACAGAGAGAGAGAGAGAGGTTGGTTGCCTCCGCATATGCCCTGACTGGGGCTGGGTGGGACCTGCAGCCAAGAGGTACATGCCCTTCACCAGAATCGAACCCAGGACCCTTCAGTCAGGACGCTCTATCCACTGAGCTAAACTGGCTAGGGCCCAAAGAGATGTTTTCCTTGGTTCTTTTTAGAGAGAGAAGGTGGGGAGAGAAACGTCAATTAGTTGCCTTCCCGACATGCCTGCCTGGAGAATCAAACCTGAGGCCTTCGGTGATGCTCCAGCCAGCTGAGCCACGCCTGCAGGCCAACGTGCTGGGGTCTGCACCAGCCCACAGCCCACCGCGCCTTCCGCGAGGGAAGCGCTGAAGCCAGAAGACGCCACTTACACCCCAGGGAGTGTGGGGACAAGTACTTGCTGACTTTGAACAGTCCCTGTGAGCGTCTCGGGTCCTCCCCACGCTCCAGGCCCGGTGAACTGCACTCAGAGCCTGTGGAGTTGTAGGTGTAGCTAAACCGTGTTTGGTTAAAAAAAAAAAATGTAATTGACCTCCAGGAGAATGTTTACATGATGAAGCACAACTAACAGTTTTCAGCATTTGCCTGATTTGATGGGTGTGAACATAGACAGCATAGGCGCAGTTATCAGTACCTTCCCATGGAAATTTCTAGGCTTCAGCCTAACTGCCATTGTTATAATTCAGTCAAACTCTCTAGCTGCTTCAAAAGTCTCCTTAATACTGAGTGATTTCTCAATTTTATTGGCTCCATATTAAAGGAGAGACTTCTAACGAAAAGAACAGACAGTTCAGTGAGCATGGAGATGGGTACAGATGCCACAGTTACCCTCGCAGTGTTGTGCGTCAGCCATCACGTACTCAGAAACGCGATGTCTTTTCCTTCCAGAGCTTCTGCTACGGTGCTGGACAGTCGGTCTTTATGCTGCGACCCTTCGGTGGTCCCGCAAGAGAGCCCCCCCCGGCTCTCCAGCCAGGGGACAAGCGCCAGCAGCAGGAACTTGACTATAGACCCCGTGGCGGAGCAGGTGACGCAGACTTTGGTTCTGGGGGCCGCATTGGCCTCCTTGAGCAAGGCCCGTGTGGCAGGCCGTGTGAGAGGGGAAGAGATGTTGGGAGAGAGAGAGTTGTAGACGTGCGATTTCAGACCGGCCACAAGAGCCCCGAAGCGCTCCGGGCGGTTGATAGACCAGACGCAGAGGCGCGAGAGCATCCCGCGGCGCCCAGCGTAAGTCGGCGGCGTTCGTCTCTGTCCTTCGCTCTGGGCCTCGTGCTCCCTGTGGGCTGCGCTTCACTCTGCCCTGATGGCTTTGTCACTGACGGTGTAATCATTCACATTCTTCCCCTGCTGCTCAGTTAGTCCAGTCTCCGTAGAGGAAATGAGGTTGTTGTGTGAGGTGCTCTTTAGCAGGTTTGTTGGCACAGAAGGAAATTCCTATGAAATTCTGAGGAAACCAAGCGGTGAGCACGGCTGACGCTTCTGCCTTGGGGAGAGAGGGAAGGCTCACCGCGGGCCGGGCCCCCACAGTAGCCGAGTCGTGGCTGGAAGAGGGGACGGGGATCAAGAACCTCGCCTTCCCAATCTTCTGTGTCACTGACTGGGGATTGCTTTTGACCTGCAGAATGGTGAGGCCTTTCCCCACCATATTGAACATTTAAAGGGACATGTCCTTTGTGTGTGTGTGTGTGTGTGTGTATCTTCACCAGGGATATTTTTCCCATTGATTTTTAGAGTGGAAGGGAGAGGGAGAGACACATGGACTAGTTGCCTCCTGCGCATGCCCGACTAGGGCTGGAGTTTGAATCAGAATCGATCCTAGGATCCTTCAGTCTGCAGGCCAACGCTCTATCCACTGAGCCAAACCAGCTAGGACATTTCCATTTTTGTCTGAGTCAGGAATTTGTATTGTCATTTGCAAAGTTTAAGTTGCGAGTATAAACCTTTGAAAAATAGTACGAACACAGCAGAGCTGAGGAAGTTAGAGGCCCTTCCTACGCAGTTCCTTGTAAGCAGAGATGTCTGCATGGGAAACTGAAAGGAGTTAATGTTTATCTGTCACTCACCTCGGGACTCCTCCTGTGACTTCCCAGCACACCACGCGTGGAGTGGAAGCCAGGGCTGCCCGTCCCCCCACGCCCCACCTCCTCCTGACCCCCAGCTCCCTCGCTGCGCTCCTGACGGGGCTTGGTGCTCACCATGTGGATTCGTTCCCCACAGCCCCTTCCTTTCTTCACCCCTTTACTCCTCAAGCCCCTTTCAGACCAGCTTCCAGGGTGATGCTTTGCTAATCGGTTTGTTGCCAATTCTCTCCCCAACCTAAAAGGAAGTCCCATGAGGGCAGGGATCGTCCTGGCCTGTCTCTGCAGTGTCCCAGCACCTAGCACTGGTCCTTGCTCAGCAGATGCTCGTCAGGTGCCTTACTCTCACCAGGTCAGGCGTTCGCACTCCTGGTCCCGCCCTGACCACGCGTGTCCTCCGTGTCCCACTCCTCCACGTGGTTCCTGGCGGCTGAGTATGCGTGTCATTACAGTCCAGTGTTAGAATTCAGATTTGCATGGGAAGCTGTTGAATATGATTACTAGCCTTCATATCGTTACGGAAACAGTTGAAACAAAATGTACTTCTGTGCTTTCTAGGCCAGACAAACTGATGGAGCCCCGGAAGGAAGCGCACCGGCAGAGGGCAGCACCGAGAGCAGCCAGGGTCCCCAGCCCGGCCCTGGCCAGGGGGCGCCAGAGGTGGCAGAAGGTCCTGCACCAGGAAAGGCCCCACTCAGGACTCAGGACAAAGGCGGCCCAGAGGAGGGCGGCACACCCAGCCCAGCGAGCTCGGCCGCCACGGGAGCAGATGGGAGGGACCCGGCCGGCGGCCCATGAGGCTGGAGGAGCCTTGACTCTCACCACAGCTCGGAGGCCATCTTTTTGTAAAGAATCTTGTACACTCTCCACAGCTGTTTACTACAGATTTGTGACATTTGCTCCAAAAACGTGCCAACTTAAGCATTAATATTTTTACTGATAATCAGAATTTACACGTATTTCTGTTCATTTAACTTCTTTTATCTGTTTTATTATGTAATCTCTTTGATGTTAAGATACATCCCGTAAAGTTTTGAAGTAGTAATTGTGGAACGGGATCTCATAGGTGAACAAGTATGGCAGGCAGTACTAATTCTGAATAATTGAGGAGGCCGGTGGGAATGAGGGACATTGAACGAGAAGTTTTCTTGTTTACAGGCAGATCCGGGAGCCCGGTAACCAAAGTGTGTGTTGTCTGGAAGGAGTCCTGTAAGCCCTGCCTCAGTCAGGAGGCTGATTTAGTCACTGTGCACGGCTCCCCAGAGGGTAGGTACTCACAGACCGTTTTTAAGGGAAGTCCACTCTTCATGTCCTTCAGCATCCGTGTCTGCAGGCGGCACAGCCATGAGTGGCTTGTAGTCTCGTGTTCTACTTGCATCTCCCAGCCCGCAGTGTTGCTGGGGCTTCCTCGTCACCCCTTTCACTCTCTCCTGAGAGAGAGAGAGACTGGCAGTGGCGGGGACTTGGGTAGCAGCGTGTGCAGTAACCTCAGCTCCGGTAGGGAATGGCGTCCAGAGTGGCTGTTCCCCACGCGGTGAAGGGTGCAGACTTTAGAGGGCATGTGCCTGGTTGCTCAGAACCCCAGCGGGCAGACTGTGAGCTGTGACAGTATCTTACTTACGTTCTAGCAAACCGTGTGGTCAGGGCCCCAGAAGTCCTCACTGTTAGAGGTTATACATAGAGTAGAACGCCATGAGGAAACGGAACAGGTGTTTTTCCTAACTACAGACAAGTGATGCAATCAACGTTTTAAATTAGTTATTCTGATTTTTAAAACTATTCCTCATTTTAAACTGGAAAAAAAATCTTGTAAATTTTGCTGGTTGGTACCTAGCTAGAAAGCAAATTTCACATACATTTAGGAGTCCCTTGTGGGTTTTTTAAAAAATATATTTTATTGATTTTTTACAGAGAAGAAGGGAGAGGGTTAGAGAGTTAGAAACATCGATGAGAGAGAAACATCAATCAGCTGCCTCCTGCACACCCCCTACTGGGGATGTGCCTGCAACCAAGGTACATGCCCTTGACCAGAATCGAACCCAGGACCCTTGAGTCCACAGGCCGACGCTCTATCCACTGAGCCAAACTGGGTAGAGCAAGAGTCCCTTGTTTTAACATTCACACTAAAAGTTACATTCAGCTGCTAAGAATGATGTCAGTTGGGAATAGGCTTAAAGGTACCCTTCAGGTGTTTGTTTCAGAAAAAAAGACTTAAAGTGTTTGCTTTCTGATGGTTTTTAAAACTTTTTATTTTTCACCTACAGCTCTCATGTAATATTGTTTCGTATTAGTTTCAGGTGTACAGCACAATGCTTAGACAATCATATGCTTTATGAAGTGGTCCCCCTAATATTTCTAGTACCCACCTGGCACCGTACATAGTTATGGCAATATTATTACTCCCTATGCTGTACTTCTGTTTTTTACATGAAACCTAGTTTAATATTGCAGACATCTTTAGTATTTCTTCAGAGAGATGGTACTTTTTTCCAAGAAATATACGAAGAATTGTGTATAAAAATCCCTTAACACTAGGCACGAAGCGAGTGAACTAAGGACCGCTGCCCACGGTTTGGAATAGATTTGGTGGAGCTAGACGTGTTGTCTGAGGGGACCTGCTCCTGGTGGAGCTGCCCTGAGCCGGTCCGTCCGAAGGGAACCGACGGCCTCAGCTAGACCAGACTGAGGGCGGAGCCGGTGCGTCGGGCCCTCCTCGCTGCTGTAGCCACCCCAGGCAGCTCTGCCAGCAGCCTCTAAAAGCTCGTCTGGGTGTTTACCTGGCAGAGGGCCATTTGGGGATGAGATCTACTGGGACCGCCAGCAAGGCAGCCAGCCTGCTGTTAGCAGCAATGCAGGGAAGACTCACTAGAGCAAGTCGAGCGTGCCCAGGCCCGTTTATGGTAGAAGGGAGGCCTGCTGATGTCCAGCAGTGTTATCACTAATATAAAGGCTTAGACGCAATTTTAGGAGAATCAGAGTGGCATTGACCGTTTTTAAAAGCAGGTTTTAAATGGAGTAACGTTGAATGTTTACAGGGTCTAAGAACTACCATATATACACAATAAACACTTATTTTTATATTATCCCAGGTGGTATGCCTGTCTTTGCTCATTGAATATTCTCATAAAGACCCATGAAACTGGTGTGCACTTTTTAAATGGAGGCAACTCTAGGACATTATACCCCGTAATACCATCCAGGGGTTATCTGAGTACTTTTGCCAAAACTTCTGACAAGAATGTGTCGTCCCCCCCCCTCGCGCTTAATGTCATTTCTGATTGTGTAACTGTCTTATTTTTTAAACCGTGGCCGTGTGGAGTAGTAGTTCTCACTGTTTGCCGATCAGAATCACCTGGAGGGCTTTTAGAAAGAGCCCCGGGTCCCGGATGTGCAGCAGCAGCAGCACCCAGAGGCGAATGCGTTCCCTGTGCTCCGCGGTGGCGTTCACCTGGCACTTCGTGTCGGAGTCAGGCTCTGCTCTGTCCTTTCTCGTTTTGCTGAACTTCCTTACGTTGTGTCCTGTTACTTGTCCTTATGAACACCTTCCCACTTCTGGGAAGAGGCTTAATGACAAGTGAGGTCCTAACCTACGTCTTTTCAGACTGAAATCTTAATGCGTTTTTACCTGTCTTCTGTTTTTGTGACATGACCACAGTTGCCTTTTAACTTTAGGTCCTGAAGTTTCACAGCAGTACTTTGCAATAAATACAGTTTTGAACCATGCATACATCCATGTCGATGTACCATAAGGATGATTTGGTCCACAACAGACCAGTTACACAGCGGCGGCCCCACAAGATTGTGATGGAGCCGAAAGTCCTATCGCCTAGTGACATCACAGCCATTCTGACGTCACAGTGCACCCAGCTACTCCATGCGCATCCAGGTCAGTGTAAGTGTCTGCAATGCTCGTCTCTTGAGGCATTTCTCAAGAACTCTTCCCACTGGTAAGTGGCACATGACGGTATATTATTTAATTAAACAAAGAGCCCAAAACAAGCTAAAAGAAGTTTATTTTTAAGAGTCTCATTTATAATGGCTTTGGCCCAAAAATATACTGAAAATAGATTTTGTTCGAGGAGGGAAACCTAGATGTTTTATGGGACTTTTATATAACTACATGTTGGTGAAGCACGTCTTTCCTAGACAACACGTTAGGTATAAAAAAGCCATTGTCAGTGGAGCGCTAAAAACATCTCAGAAAGGGGACTAGAGTCGTCGGGGCTCGTCTAACTTTCTACTTTACGCACCGAGGCCCAGGGCTGAGGAGCAGCCGGAGGACAGTCCCAGGCAGGATCACGGGACCCGGGGAAGCATCTTCTCAGCCGCGTCCAGGAAGCACGTGAGTGTCCACGTCATAGGCTGCACGATACACGCCAAGGGTGTGTGCCGCCCTCACGCCTGCACGCTGTCTTACATGCCGTAACCCCTCCTCCGTGCTGGAGGGAAACGGGGTCACTTTAAAAAATACGTCCATAGCAACGAGTGGCTTATTTTCTTCCTGAATTTTTAAATTCCAGCAGAGCATCACTTTGCGAGCAGCCCTTCAGCCCAGGCGCAGTGTCTCTGTTTTGGTCTCTCTGTAAAAGAACCCTCTGCTCATCCATCCTTTTCGCCTGAGACCGCAGAATAAGGCTGAAAAAGTCCTCGTCTGGTACCGTCGGCCCCTTGGTGGCGGCGGGGGGAGGGGCACATCTCTGGTCATCGAGTCTGGATCCCTGAAAGCAAGGAGCGCGATTAACACCAAGTCGTGCAGGAAGGAGAGCATGTCTCACGGCAGGAAATGCAGCGGAAACACTGCCTTTGTCCTGCTCAGAAAGGCTTCATCTTTAGACCTGGAGCCTAGTACCATTTTCTCTTCTAAAAGCCTTGTACCGAGTGTCACTTGGGTGAGATGGAGACACAGGGGTAATCCTCTCACAACAGCAGGGTCAAGCGTGGCTCACCAGGGCCTCACATCCTTCCCCGGGAACCTGCCCACCACACCCCCCAGGTCCCTCCTCTTCTCCACGTCACCCAACAGTCAGCCACCAGCGTCCACGGCCATAGGCCATACTGTCGTCATCTTTAAAATTAGCATTTTGCGCATTCCAGGCTGGCCACTGCCCTAGTACTCCAGCAACTTTTTAAAAATTGTGCTAAACATAAAATATACCATTTTTTAATATATTTCTTTTTTTAAAAGTATATTTCTTTATTGATTTCAGAGAGGAAGGGAGAAGGAGAGAGAGACAAACATCAATGATGAGAGAATCATTGATCGGCTGCCTTCTGCACACCCCTCACTGGGGATGGAGCATGCAACCCAGGCATATGTGCCCTTGGCCGGAATCGAACCTGGGACCCTTCAGTCTACAGGCTGATGCTCTATCCACTGAGCCAAGCGGCTAGGGCTAAAATGTACCATTTTAACCACATTTCAGTGAACAGTTTAGTGGCATTAAGTTCACTCATGTTGTTGTACATCCATCGCACCATCCATTAGAACAGTTTTCACCCTGCAAAATGGAAACTTTAACCCTTTTAAACAGTAACTCCCAACCCCTCCAGCCCCAATGCACTTTCTGCCTCTGAGTGTGACTACTCTCACTGCCTCATGAGCAAAACCATCCGTGTTTGTCCTTTTGTGACCGCTTACTCCGCAGCGTGTCTTTAAGGTTCATACATCTCACAGCACGTGTCAGGGTCGCCTCCCTAACGCGGGAAAATGCTCCATTCTCTCTCTCACCATGTTTTATCCATTAACCTATGTTCCTGCGGGCGTCTCTTCTGAAGTAGGCTGTTGGGTCCTGTGGTAATTCTATTTTTAGTTTCTTGAGCTGTTGTCCACAGCAGCTGCACCATTTTACACCCTCTCACCTGCCGGGCACAAGGGTTCGTTTCTCCACACTCTTGCCAGCACGTGTTCTGGCTTGTTTGGCAGTTGCCACACTAACGGTGTGAGGCAGTATCTCATGGTGTTTGATCTGCGTTTCTCTAATGATCTGGAATGCTCAACAGCTTTCCCTGCCACCTGTATATCTTCTTGGAGAAATGTCTATTTGGATTCTTCACCCATTTTGAATCAGATTTTTGGTTGAGTATTTAGAGTTCCGAATATTCTGGATTAACCCTTTCTCAGTTACATCATTTGCAGCTATTTTCTGTGGTTGCTTTTTCACCTGCTGACAGTGTCCTTTGATGTACGGACGTTTTGGCGTTTGTTGCCTTTGGTGTCGTGACCAGGAAATCACTGCCAGACCCAGTGCTGTGAGGCTTTCCCCTTAGTTTTCTTCTAAATGTTTTATAGTTTTAACTCTTACCTTTAGGTCTTTGATACATTTTGGGTTAATTTTATATATGGTTTTAACTAAGTGTTCAGCTTTTGCACGTGCTTACCCAGTTTCTTTTTATTTGTTGGTAAGATTTCTTTAACCATTGAATGCTCTTGGTACCCTTGACGAAATCGTTTGAAGGTTCTCCCCCTTTTACATCCACACTCCAAACACACTCTCAACTAATGTTGACACAAAATGAAAGAACATTCAATTCTGCAATATTTATCATAAAACAAAGATCACAACAATCAGATAAATCAAGCCATATTTAATGTGTTTTTAAATTTCACTTTAAGAATTATAAGTTTTGCCTGACCAGTTTGGCTCAGTGGATAGAGCGTCGGCCTGCGGACTCAAGCGTCCCGGGTCCGATTCCGGTCAAGGGCATGTACCTTGGTTGCAGGCGCATCCCCAGTAGGGGTTGTGCAGGAGGCAGCTGATCAATGTTTCTCTCTCATTGATGTTTCTGGCTCTCTATCCCTCTCCCTTCCTCTCTGTGAAAAGTCAATAAAATATATTTAAAAAGAAAAGAATTATAACTTTTAAGATATAAATGTATTTTTAAAATTCACTTTATTTGGTATTTGTTTTGTTACTATTTCCTTTTAATATTTTCTATTATCAAATATCAGGTAGAGATCATTTTTACATGTAAATGTAATGTAATAACCTATGTCATTAGATATGTACAAAATATTTTATAGTTTACATTGTACAAGTGTGTTACCTCCGTTTTGATGCTATTAAGTGGAACTATTTTCTTAATTTCCTTTTTGGGCTATTCATTGTTAGCATAGAGACACAATTGATTTTTGGGTGTTGATTTTATCTCCTGTTACTTTGCTGAATTGGTTTCTGTTCTAACGTGTTGGGGTTTTTTTTGGTGTGAAATCTTTAGGATTTTCTACATAAAGACCTGTCATCTCTGAACAAAGGTAATTTTACTTTTTTCTTTCCAATTTGGCTGCCTTTTGTTCCTTTCTCTTGCCCAACTGCTCTGGGTAGAACTTGCAGTGCGATGTTGATTTCCTTGTTCCCGATATAGAAAAAAAAGCCTTCAGTCCTCCACCACTGATTATGACGACAACTGTATTTCACAAATGACTTCTATCGTGTTGCAGTAGTTTCCTGATATTCTGATTTCCTGATAATTCTGAGTTTTGTGTTGAATTTTGTCAAATGCTTTTTAGTCATCAATTGAAATAATTGTGTGTTATTTATTTTTACATTCTATTCACGTGGAGGATTAGATCAGTTTCCATGCGTTGAATCAATCTTGCATTCCAGGAATAAATCTGTTGGTTGTGGTATGCAGTCATTTTAATATGCTACTGAGTTCCGTTTGCTGGAATTTTGATGCTTTCTGAGTCTGTATTAAAAAGGATATTGGTTTAGAGGATCCTGTTAGCTTTGGTACTAGGGCAATATATTGGCCTCAGAATGACTCACAGGAAGGGTTCTCTTCAGTTTTTGGGAAGAGTTTAAGCAACACTGATGTTCTTTAAATGTTTGGTAGGATTCACCTGTACAGGCATCAGGTCTGGCTTTCTGTTGGGTCTTTGATTACGGATAGAATCTCCTTAGACTATGGATCTCCTTTACATTTCTTATTTTCTTGGTTGGACAAATAACTGGAAACACAAAACCACCTCATCTAGGTTATCCCACTTGTTGGCATATATTCATAGTCCCTGTCGTTTTTATTTCTGTAGAAGCAATGTAATGTCCACTTCTGATGTTGGCAATTTAGACCTCATCTTTAGCTAGAGGTCAGTCTTTTCAAAGAATCAGCATTTGGTTTTGATTTTTTCCCTATTTCCTTATTAGTCCAGTTTTCTTTGTTATTGCTTCTAGCTTCCTGTCATAGTGGTTGGGAAGGATGCTTTGTATGATACTTTGAGATGTAATTGGTGGCCTAAGGTACAGTCTACCCTGGGGAATGTCCTGTGCACCAGGAACCCGGGTGGGTCCTGCATATCCAGCTGCTGCTGGGGAAGTGCTCCCCTCTCCTGAAGCTGGCTGGGTTGGCATCAGTATTTCTTGGATCCCAGCTTCTTTTCACATTTCACTTCATTTCCCGTAGATTCTAAACCTCTACCTGGCATGTGCTTCTCCCACTTCTACCCTGTTCTCCAGGCAAAACACCAACCTTGGTTAAAGCTCTCTCCTTCAGCTGCTACGCCAGGAGAAGATGCACAGCAGCCCCTGACGCAGTTCAACTCCAGGGAGTCCTCAGCACAGGCCAGCAGTCCTGTTCCTTTCACTGCGCTCAGGCTTTCCGTTTATGACCCTGTTACTTACTCTGCTGAGAGAACAGAAGCAGCAGAGACTCCTGCCTGCTCCCACCTCCAGCTCTCCTTTCTACTACCTCCCCTTTCGCACTCCCGTGTTCCCAACCCACTCCATCCTTTGTCCCTGTCACTGAAACTGCCTTTCAGAATCACTAATCTCCATGTTGCCAAATCTAGTCGTCATCTTACTTAGCCATCACCTTAGAAGGCTTTTAGCAGCATCTGACACAGGTGAACATCCCTCAAAACCCTGCTGCGCGTGGCTTCACACTCTCGGGGCTTCCGGCTCTGGCTGATGGCAGGCGCTCCTGTCAGTTGGATTTGGAGGCCGAGTCCTCTGCTTCCTTCTCTCGTGCTCAGGGCTTTAACATTTAATACTGTTACCTGCTGCTGACTCCCAAAGTCACTTCTCTGTTGGGGTCGCACTTTTACATCCAGTTGCCTTCTTAGCTGGATGGCTGGTTAGGTGCCCTAGATTTACATGTCAAGGAACTCCTGCTCTTTCGACCCAGTCAGGTTTCTCCTCTGCCTTCCTGTCTCGTTAAAATGGCACCATTCACCCCACAAGCTGGAGCCGTCCTTGACTCTCTGTCCCGCCATCTATCACTCACTGGCAGCCAGGCAATCATGCAGCCCCTCCGGGACCTCGCCCTCACCCCGCCTGGGACATCCCTCTCTGTGGAATGCTCTTTCACGGGCCGATGCTTTGCCTCATTCTGGTCTCTTCCCAAACCACCACACCTAACACAGACACTCCAACCGCTGCCTCACTCACACTCTTTTCTCTTAAGTACACTGGTTAGTAATTATTAAACTAAAATGTGAAAGCTTCTGCACTATGAGCATTTCTCCCAAATACTAACCAGTCTAGAAGGGACCCTACACTAACTTAGCCACTGGCTGCTCCTAAAAGTTAGGGCAGACGGGCTCTTTTCTGGGTTTTCTCCACGTCGCCTCACCAGCCAAGAGAACTACAAAGCAGCCCTCCCCCCGCAGAACTCTAATCCCGCCAGAGCCAGGCCCAGGCCCAGCGTGACCCGAGCACGCGCGTACCTGACATTTGACGAGGATGTCGAAGAAGTCTTCGTCAGGCTCCTTGTCCGTCGTCACCAGGTGGCCCAGGACGGACTGGTTGTTGTTTGGGGTCAGACGAAGCCCTGGCAGGTTACTGACACTGGCCCTCTGGTCGTCCAGGCGGCGGCTCTGGGAGCTGGCCAGGAGGTCCAGAAACTCGTCCGTGTTGGGGGACACCACGGGGACAGATGGTGCTACGGACAGGAAACCGCCCGAACATCAGGCATTAGTTACAGACCCAGCTCCTTCCCGACTGGCTCTGTCTCTGGTGGACAGGACGGGGGGGGGGGGGGGGGTGGTGGCTCCTGAGAACCCCTGCGTCCGTCTGGGGGCGCTTCCAGTGTCACTGCCCCCTCCCTCTGTGCGGAGCTCCACTTTAGGTGAAGTTGTTTCTCTTCCATGATGTGTTTGACAGGACAAGTGGACGGTGTTCTATTCCATCGAGCTGATAACTACACTCAGAGGTAAGTGCTGCGGCAGGCGCTCCAGGGCAGCGGGCTGCAACCAGTGGTCTGTGAGGTCCGAAAGGTTGGCGCCCGCCGCTCTAGGGCAGAGGAAGTCACCTGTTCCAGAAGTTTCTCTTCATCCAGCTGGGGAGCACCTGCATGTTACATACAAACTGTCCTTTTCTTTCCCAACCCCTAAGAGTAGGGAGGCAGATACACTCGGGAACTGACACCTGCCTTGTCCGACCTGCTCAAATGCCAGTACCTGGGCTCAGCTGTTGTGCTTCCCATCAAATAACTAAGGGAGCTGTGAGAATTGGGGAGAAGCAGAGGCAACTCACTTTTTAGCTTCACTCTCAGGGGAGTGGACGGAGCTGGGCCGGAAGCCGTGCCACAGGTCTTGTCTTGTAAGCAGCACCGCTGGTCGTCCATCCGGTTGCTCTGAAATCGGCTCAGGAGGTCAAAAAACCCTTCCTCTCCCATCGAGTCTGCGCTGAGTTTCTGAGATAGAGAGAAAAGCTAAATAGCCCAGCAGCATCCTCAGGTCACCAATAGAACAAGATGAGGATTAAAAATTGGCGTTTTCTTTGTAGAAGTAATACGTGATGGCATAGTTATTACTAAAAAGCATTTGTAGTTATTTAGTTTTTAATCCTTGTATTTCTAAGGCTAAAATAAAGTAAGGGACCTCAGACTCGGGGCTCTGCTCCAGGTCCTGAAAGAGTCATGCAAGTATCAGTGACAGGCACTGCCTCAGGCGGTTTCCCTCTCCCTTGGACACATCGCGCTGCCAGCTCCTCTTGCGCTTTGGGGCCACTATACAATAGGGTCGCTAGGACACAGCACTGCGATGCCCCACAGGTGATCTGATAACCGCTATGGGCTGACTGACAGGCAGGGAGCGTGTACAGTGTGGGGACAGACGGCTCACGTCCTGGGCCACGCAGAACGGACAGCATGAAATCTCATCACCCACTCAGAACAGTGTGCAACTCAGAACATGAGTTATTTACTCTGAAGTTTTCAGTTTAATGTGTTTGGACTGCAGTTGATCACAGGTGACGGAGCAAATGCAGCGGCTGAGGGAGGACTGTACTCAGAACTGTGTGTGAGACATACGTACCCTCTGGGGGTTTGGGACTCGGTGCTCAGCGGAGTTCCTGGCATCTGGGAGAACCTTAGTGGAGGTACTAGTTTTGTATTTTTTCCCCTTCAATCTGTTGACAAAGAGTAGCTTTGCAGAAGGTTTGGCAATGAGGGGTTTTTGTTTTGCAAGAATTTCACTGTTCCAGTTCTGTACCTGCAGGGTTATAAAGGCACATGTAAAGCAGAGCGTGAAGAAACCACCTCTGGTTTCCTAGAATATTAACCTGCTACCCACTTAGTATTGGGGGGGTAAGGCTTAGAGAGGAAGGGAAGGAGAGAAACATCGATTGGTTGCCTCCCAGACGAGCCCTGACCTGGAGCTCACCACCTTTTTGGTGTATGGGACAGCAATCCCACTGAGCCACCTGCTAGGGCGAAGCCTACGTCTCTTAACAAATTCCTTCTTGCCAGGATAGTTCATTATTTCAATAGCTTGTCCCAAATGCATACTGTAGATTTCTCAATATCCAAACAACATGGTGGCTTTTAAAAACCGAAGAAGAAACAAAGTTTGCCAAAATCCCATAAAAATAAAATTTGAATGGTCAGAGAACGAGCCAGGGTTTTATTCTGGGGGTGAGTCACTTAAATATTACACCCGGAAATGTTGGATAGATGTAAAAGTTTAACTGCAAAATCTAACACCTAAAATTTACCCAGAAGCAGTCCTTTTTTGTCAGTAGAACTGTACTGTTTTCACTAATACTACTCAATTCTCAATAGGCAAAAGTCTAATCAAATTTATATGATCTGGTTTAAACATAGGTAACAACCTTTTTAAAAATGGTTGAATAGATTTTCCGATTAGAGTTGACATACAATGTATTAGTTTCAGGTGTACAACACAGCGATTAGACATACATGTAACTTACAAAGTGACCCCCCCCCCCATTAAGTCTAATTCCCACCGGGCACCGTACATAGTTATTACATGATTGACTATATGCCTGTCACTATTTTATAATTGCCAATTTCTAAATCCTTTTCACCCAGCCCACTAAACCCCCTCCCGTCTGGCAACCCTCAGTTTGCTCTCTGTATCTGTGTGTGTTTTGCATTACCACCTTTAAACAACAGATTCAAAAGAAATATTTTTAATGTATAGGAGAAATATATTACAAACATCAGCTCATATGTTATACACCTGAAACCAATATAACTTCAACCAGAAAACATGAGATCTTACATGAGGGGAAAAGCACCATGAATATTTTTTAGAAATCACAAATTTTAGTGACTAGCCAACTCTGTTAATATGGGGTCCATGAATAATGAGAATCAACTGTACGTAAAAAGTTAACTATTTAATTTAAATTAAAAGTTCCTAAAATAGCCCAGTGTGGCTCAGTGGTTGAGCATCGATCTATGAACCAGGAGGTCACAATTCAATTCCCAGTCAGGGCACAGGCCCAAGTTGTGGGCCCGATCCCTTGTGTGGGGTGTGCAGGAAGCAGCCAATCACTGATTCTCTTGTTCCCTTCCTCTCTGAAGTCAATAAAAACAAACTGTTATAAAAAATATTCTAATTTTTTAAAATTTAAGAAATTTAAAATATAAAAACTACCCACCTTTTCTGGTGTCAGTTTCATAAGTTCCATGTTTTCCATACTGTGTCGGCGTCCAAACTTGGGGCGTGCACCTTTGTAAAAAAGCAATTGAAATAAACCAGGGAGACCTTAACACTATAAATTCAGCATCACGCTGGCATCTGTCATTGAATTTTAAAGTCTGTTACACAAACCCATATGGAAGTAGGAAATCTGTACAAACATGTTCTTTTAAGAAGAATTTTCTAGCCCTGGCTGGTTTGGCTCAGTGGATAGAGCATCAGCCTGCGGACTGAAGGGTCCCAGGTTGCAGGCTCTATCCCCAGTGGGGGGTGTGCAGGAAGCAGCCAATGATTCTCTTTATTAATGTTTCTATAGAAATAGACTATGGCCTCGCTCTCAAAGATTTTGATGTAAGAAAGTTACATTTTGCTTGGGTTACTAACATTGACCCTTAATTTAGAAAAAGCGTTTATAATAATTGTCTTTGTACTATGTAACATCTTAAAAATAAACCCAGACAAACTGGAGAGGGATTTAAGTAAGTAAAAACATAAGGGAAAGGCTTTAGGCCTTCAATTTTGGGGTAAGAATCAAAATAACAGCCAAGCACTACGTAACTTCAGAGTTACCCATTTCATTTAAGGTCTCATTAGATGACAGGTTTACTGCCTGTCAGAAAGTGTATTAAAAAGTTCAACATTTCTTCAACGAAATTATCATTAAACATAAAAAACTGTCATTCTACCTCAATCTTTCAAAGAGAAGCAATATTTTAAAAGGCATAATACAAGGAAAACATGATACCTACCCAGCTTAAAAAATAAACCGTTACCAACACATTAACTCCCCCAACTATGTCCCTCTCTCTAATTTTTTATTGTATTAATATGTATATAGCTAAGCAGTAAAGCTTATGTACATTAGACAGATGGCCTCACACTGTACATATCCTCTGACTCAGCCCATGAGGTCTAAAAGGTTGGCGACCGCTGCTCTAACTTCCTTCCTACCTTACATTCGGGAGACTCCTCCACGTTGCTGCGCAGACCTTCCCTCTACTGCATAGGTTTCAGAATGACTTCACTGTGGTTTTCCCCGACCCAGTGAGTACCTTTGGGCTGTTTGTGTCTTTTCTGTTCATGGCTTTTGCCCACTTTTTAGCTGGGTTATCGATCTTGGTCCTAATTCATAGGAGTTCTTACCCAGTGAGAATACAAACCCCTTTTTAATCATAGTGTGGGCACTGTCCTCTCTGTTCGTTTTACCTCTTTATGATTTCCTTTAACGAAGTTCTTAATTTCAGCATCAGTCTTTTCCTTGGTGGTTTTGTTTTCTGCCTGAGACATCCTTCCCCTCAGGCATCACGAAGACACACTATGTGCAGAGGCCACAGGGCATAGACTCAGGAAACCACTCCCTCCCTAGGGCAGTTCCTCTCTGACTCTGTGTTCGTGTCTTAAAGACACAGCTGTGTGGGGTAATTCCTCATTAATCTGTAAGGGGTCAGTGCAGTGTCAGCCAGCAGCCTCGCTGCTGCTCTAAATGTTTTCCATATTTAAATCTTTAATCCAGCAAGGATTTATTTTTGTGAGGCGATTGTTTCCATATATGCAAGGCATGTAAGTATAGGTTCTATCTTTCCTTCCGAGGGTCTGTCTCTGCCTACAGTGTATCCTTTTAGTTACTGCAGCTCTGAAATCTTTATGCCTGTGGATGATGTCAAGACAAGATCCCATTTCTTGTTTTTCATGCTTTGCTTTCAGTTCTCAGGCCTTTGGCCTCATCAAATTTCCCAAAATCACTAGCAAATTGCCTGGTAGTGGGTTAAATTTACATGGGGGGGTAAGGGGGGAGAACTGCCATCCTTAATATTTAGTTTTCCCACTTGAGCGATTACGGGTTACAGGCTTGATTTGCAGTAGGGGGCTTGCAGAAGGCAGCCGATCAATGTTTCTCTCTCTCTCAAATCAATAAAATTTTTAAAGACCACATTCAATCCACTGCTGGACCTGGTTTGCTGATATCTCATTTAGAGTTTCTGCATCTATGCCCATGAGTGAAGACTGGTCTGTAATTTACCTTTTTTTGTATTGTTCTAATTTGGAAATCAAGGTTATACTGTTCTCAGAAAGACTGAGAGATACAGAATTTTGGCATCGGTTTCTTCAGGCCTGATAGACCCACTAGTGAAGTCATCTGGGCCAGGCACTGTGTTCGTGGGATGTTATGTCCACTTTTTCCCCCTTGAGTAATCTCGCTGTAGATCTGTTATCTTTTTATAAAGAACCCAATTTCAGATTTTAAAATCTCCCAAGTCCGTTTTGATGTCGTTAACCGTGTTAATAAAATGTTGAGCTCTGTTACATACCCTCTGGATTTAGTGAACAGGTGATGACCGATTTAAATGTGAACCTTGAGGATGAGTTGGGTTTTGAAGACTGTCACTTACCGTGCGAGCTGTTGTCCATTTCAGTGTTTTCAGACATCACTGAGGTGTTGGTGCTGTAGCTCAGCCCGAGAACCATCTGAAGGTCTGAGAGGTTCAGCCGCGCTGTTAGCTCGCCGCTGCTGTCCCCGACCTACAACCACAGCATGTGTATGTTAGAGGGAGGACAGAGAACGGTGAAGACTAGCTGAGAATGTTGTGAACTGATTGAAATTAGTTGTATTGGAATTAGGAGACTATGAATTAAATGGGATTTTTGTAGAAGAAAGAAAAGGAAGTTTCTAAAACATGACAATAGGACAGCTAATTTTATTTGATCAGCTCTTTAAGAGCAGTCTAATATTTAGAGAACTAATCTGTGATCATCCTATATAATAAAAAGTTAATATACAAATTGGCCGAATGGTGGAAATGACCACCAGGGAGAAGACACTCAATGCAGAGGCTGCCCCCTGGTGGTCAGTGCACTCCCACAGGTGCTCAGCCAGAAACTGGGCTCATGGCTGGTGAGCAAGTTGGCGGGAGCTGCTCGTGGCAGCATTAAGGATGTCTTACTGATGGATATCCCCCTAGGGCTCCCAGACTGCGAGAGAGGGCACAGACCAGGCTGAGGGACCCCCTCCCACAGTGCACGAATATCATGCACTGGGCCTCTAATATTAAATAGTGTAGTTCTTTGACACATTAACTTGGCATCATATGAATTAAATTTCTTAGAATATTTTATTTCCATGCTATAGTAGTAGCTAACATTTATTAAGCCAGCACTAGACATTATCTTAGGCATATATATGTGTGCTTATAGGTATATATCATTCATAAACTTTAAAAATCCTTACTCAAGGATTGATTTTTAGAGAGGGCGGGAGGGAGGAGGAAGGGGTGGGGACAGACAGAAACAGTTATGTGAGACATTAATTGGTTGCCTCCTGCCCTTGCCCGGACCAACTAGGGCCCAGGGATTGAACCTGCAACCCTTTGGTGCATGGGGCAACATTCTAACCACTGGCCAGGGCCACTTTATGTATCTTATCTCATCCTTATGATGACTTGCAAGCTAGATATTCCCATTTTACAGATGACAGACGTAAGGCTCAGAAAGGTTCCTAAGCTCAAATAGACAGATGGCGGGACTGTAGCAGGAGCCAATCCTTGATGCTAAAAGCCGTGCTCCTCTCCCACAGACACCGCTTGTCTGTGAGCTGGGGGCCTGGAAACCAGTCTCACCTTCCATATCAAGGCCAGTGCACACACACCTCCAAATAGCACCTCGGATGCCGCGAACAATATCGACTCAGCACTGGCCACCGAGGGGCGATCCCGGCAGTGCAGGGCTGTCCCTGCCGACTGGGGTCACAGCAGCACAGTGCAGCCTTTGGGGTCCTTACCTCTCTTGAAATCTCCAGGTGCTTTTCAGCAAAGTGCATGGCTTGCTCGTGGTTGCCTAGGGCTGTGTATGCGTTTCCCAAGCTCCAGCACGCTCTCCCTTCACCAATTCTACGAAACGATCAAAGCAAACTTGCCGTTATCCGGAGGCAGGTGAGCGTGGTCATCAGCTGCCCAGCAGTAATTGAGGTGCACACAGTGCTCTGCGTTTATGTAGTATTTGATATAAAAACCTACCATCTCAATACTAGAGACAAGCCTGTATTAAAGCACCTTTTTAAACACACACCGTGTGATCTGTCCCCCGCCCATGTTCTCTGCAGCCCTGGTGATCATGGGGGGGGGGGGGGGATTCAGTCCCTCAGGCAGTGTAAGAGAGGTTCCCCTCCATCCTGAGGTGAAAGTAGCTTCCCTAATATACACAACACAGACCATAGGCCTGCACATACATGCTGTTCATTCAGCAAATAAAAAAAGGAGTTAGCCACCAACATTAATCAGAAGGCTTCATGTAAAACTCAGGACTTCTAGCTTCTCTTAAAGGGGGGCGGGCATGGGCATAAAGGACCTTCCTTCCAGCTGGCAACAGTGAGCACTGAGTAGCAGCCGTCGCCCCCATCCCACACTCATCTGTTAGGAGGGCGGCTGCAGTGGTTGGACTGTGACCCGGTTATGATGTGGGTTCAGGGCTCCCTGGGACCAGGCTAATCCCCTAAGACATGCGAGCCTTCAAACAAAGCTGTACAGAGGATGTTATTGAAACGGAACTTCCTTAAAAAGAAATTAAGAAGGAAACACGGAAGACACTTCACTAAAAACACCTGTTCCCCCATCACCTGTCCTTTAGCTCCTGCGCGATGGCCAGGTGCTTCAGGTGGTAGTCGATGGCCTTGTCGTAGTCCTGGAGCAGCGTGTAGGTGTTGCCCAGGCTGTAGCAGGACTGCGCCTCCACGGCTCTGTCCTTAAGCTGCCGAGCCAACAGCAGTGTCTTCCTGAAGAAGAGATTAATGCTTACTTGACCCTCATCATAATCCACACCCACTTTCCCACCTGCCTGTACAGTGAATCTGTTTCAGAGCCTAAGATCCTACATTTCTCCAGGACTTCGGACATAATGAGACACAAAAGCAAACCCAGACTTTTAGGGGCGGTGAGAGTCCTGTTAGGTCTCCAGGTAAAGGAGTGGTGACACGAGAGCGAGTGCTTTGCATGGGACACTTGGTAACATGGAAGCAGTGACAATAGCTTAAATGAAGAGACCAGTCACAGACCCTCCCTTTCAATCATGTTGCCTTTACATCTGTTCGAAATTTAAAATACTCAGGCCGTTGGTCACCGACCCATGAAAAATATTTAGTGCATTTAAAGATTAACCGAATTCTACCCAATGCCTATGGAACCGCCAGTGAGAAGCCCCACGGCTAGACTTTCTGGGGGATATATTTAATTTGGAAGGACATTTCATATCTAATCGGCCAACAAATATTAACCATTAATTAATATGTTTAAAGTAAGGTGGGATGACATTCTAGCTTTTTAGATGGACCTAAAGCAATTTTACTTTTTAAAATGACAGAATATCCCGAGCTCTCTCACACAGGATTCTCTCTAACATAAAATACAAATCGGATACTGTGTCTCTGGCTCATGCAAACTAGATTCTGCCGAAGACTGAACGGGCCTGAATCCCCACTAATTAGGGGAAACGCCAGACAACCCAGAAGCACAGAGCAGACCACGCCCGGCAATCTGCACAGGCTGTCATCCATGGGCAGATGAGAAAGACCTGCCACAGGGCCAAAGGCGGGCAGAGAGGTGCGGCGGTGGGAAAAGCCCCGTGATTGGGGGGGGGGGGGGGGCACGGTTTTGTTACCAGGCTTTCTCTGGGCCTCTGCAAATCAGGTGGAAAAATGCATATAAATATACATATTACACATGCTAATACGCAAGGTAAGGATTTCATTTGAAAAGTTTTAAGGTAAAAGTAACTGCATAAAAGGCCATTCTTCCCCTCTGTAAAAAAAAAAAAATCAATACCTTGGTTTTGGGCACATCTCCAGTAGGAGGTGTGCAGGAGGCAGCTGATGGATGTTTCTCTCATTGATGTTTCTAACTCTATCCCTCGCCCTTCCCCTCTGTAAAAGGCCATCCTGCTGCTGTTAACCTCAGGCACAGTAGTGCTCTCTGAGCACTGCAGGTCCTCCGTCTCCTGTGCAGTCCTCACAACAGTCCAAGAGCAAGGTGTGGGGTCTCGTTTCAGATGAGGACCCCGAGGCTTAGAAGCCCGGGTCCTACTGCCTCTGTGCAGCCAAGCGCAGGTTCTGAGCCTCCAGTGATCAGCAGGCTGCAGACCCGCTCATCTCACACTTATTAACACCAAACTCACTTGTAGTAGTCAGAGGCCATTTCAAATTCACCGAGAAATATGTATGCATTTCCCAGGTTGCTGTACGCTCTTCTTTCGGCGGCTTTATCCCCGAATTCTTTGGCTATCAGGAGACGCTGAAAGAGAAAGCTCAGGTGAGACGGAGCCGGGGGTCGGAACAGTCTCATCCCTGGGAGCTCGGCGGAGAAGCTGCTCCAGGGCCTGCACTGACCTGCTCGTGGGCGATGACCGCGTCCCTGAAGTTGCCCAGGAGGTAGTGTGTGTTTCCCAGGTTTCCGAAGGCACGTCCCTGGGCGGCGCGGTCACCCAGGGCGGTCACCAGCGACAGGTTTTCCCTGAGAGCAGAAAGTTGTGAAAAGATAGGAGGAGGGGTTATTAGATTTACACATCTAAGTCTTTTTATCATAAAACGGTTTTTAGAGAAGCTTACAGCCACAACGTGCCACATCTCAAAGGTGTGTCTGTGGTGGAGAGTGGCTGGACATTTTACTAAACCATCCGGGGGGGTTCTTCCCAGAGTCAAGGACCCAGTCAGTCTTGAAACCCCTAAGCGAGCAGTCCTCTGAGGTTCTACTGATAAGAGACTAAACTCACCCAAAGTCACTTAGACTAACCAATGGTACTTCTTTTCTCTGCCACTAAGTGGCACTGGTCTGCAGTTTAAAGGGAGCTCTTCAGGGGACACTAATACAGCTCTGTAAGCTTTCAGCACAATTCGGTTTATTTTTACTCGCTAGTCCAAGCTTTTCAACCTTTGCCAAACTTTAAAGCTTCCTATGGGGTAAAGAATGCACAGCAGACTCACTCGTAGAGATCCACGGCGGCCTGCAGAGCGCCGCGCACCTCCTCGGGGAAGTCGCCCGCGTCCTGAGCGCCCGGGCAGCCGAAGCTCTTCCCTTTGGCGTGGTACACGTTGCCCAGGTTGTAGAGCGCTCTCGCCTCTCCCACCTGTGGAGACGGCGGCGCAGGTTTTACTTTCGCCTTTTGCACCCAGAGGGCAAGTGGTATAACGCCTGTCACACACTCTGCAATGTCCTGGCCATCATGGCCACCTGGGAAGAAGGGCCTCTCACTGTGTACTTTTCCCTCTACTTAATAATTTGTATGGTTCTTCTGTTTTCTATGAATATTTTCCTTTTGGTATTAACTTGATTAAATGATTAAACAGAACTAAAACACAAACCAATTCAGTGAAAATGTCCCCTTTTTACCTTGTCGTTAAGTTCTCTGGAAATATCTAGGTGTCGCTGACAACACACTACAGCTTCATCAAAATTCCCAAGAACTTTTAAGGTGTTGCCCAGATTACCGCTCGCCTTGGCTTCCCCCAGCTGGTCTCCAATCGTCCTGAAAAGACAAGCAAAGCACTGAAGTCTAAAGTGGCCGAGAACAGTGTCCCTGGAGGACAAGTAATATGCTTACGTAAGAAAGACCCAGCAGCCTTGAAACCTACTTTGAATAAAAATTTAGAACTTACATTTCATTAATTAGATTAATTAATGTAATTAATTTTCACTCATTTAATTAAACTCTAGCGTCATTTCACTATTATTCATTCAGTTAATTAAACTCAGCCTAAAGATTCAGTTTAAATGCAATGCTATTTCATGAGAACTCACTAAATGCATTCAATTGGTTTTTTTAATTGAATATAAATATGAAAGTGACCGTTTAGAGAGAAAGGACATTGAAAAGCTCAGCCAATCACCTTGCAAGAGTGAGGTCATGATGGTGGTACTCCAGGGCTTTGGCGTAATCGTGCAGGTAGAAGTAGGCGTTGCCCAGCTGGCTGTAGATAGCACTGAGGGTTTTCAGGTCCTCCGTTCCCACCTGAACTGCGGCTTCAAAAAAGGACACCCCAGCGCGGCAGTCTCCAGTCTTACACAGGCGCTCCCCCTCCAAGGCCAGCTCCAGGCAAGACGCTTCCATCCTATAAAATCACAGACAGTTACCACCGTCACCACCTCAGGACGCATGGGGCCTTCCCTTCCGTAAGGCAGTGCAAGTGTGGACTGTGGCTGCCCCTGCTCAGAACAGCTGCCTCCCTCACTGAAGCATCTGTGCATGACTGACTGACAGAACAGGAAGCCGTCATTTATGCAAGAGGTCACCTGCCTATTCAAACGTCTCTGAGCCTTTTATACAGAATAGCTGCTATTTCTATATGGAGCCCATTTTAATGCCCCCCCCCACACACACACACAGCAACCCACTTTACCAATGAGAGAACCTTGGAGTTCCCTAAACCACTCAGAGTTGTGGCAGACTTCGAGACTTCCCGAGGGAGATGGGTGCCTGAGAAAGGGAAGTCCCACAGTTACACTCTTCTCGATCCAGGTGATCTGCTCACCTGTCCATCACCCCCTCCTCCCAGCCATCTCTCTCACACACTCACTCCTTCCTTTTCCCGCCACCACACCATTACTTGTACTTAGGAAAATAAAGGAGCAAAATACCTTGATCTACGAAGGGAAATAAAGGAGCAAAATATCTTGATCTACGAGGCACACATGAGCACTAAGTGTCAAGAAGCTTCACGTTAAAGCAAGGCTTAAAGATTCACAGAAATTCAGTTCTCAGTCTGTCACTGAATTTAAGTCAGAAGAATTAAGTTAACTAACTATATCCAGGGAGAAAAAGCAACAATACTTTGGATTCTGATCCTAAACATGAGTAGGTGTTTTCCCAACATCTGTGACTTCTGCCATGTCTACGTACTAGCTAATCACTCATTTAAATGGCTTTCTGTAATTTGGCCAGTGTCCTTAAAATAGCACCGACATTAAAAAAAAGATCTAGCTCATCCAAAGTAGAATTGAAGCCGAGTCTGATGTGACACTAACGTTTGTTTTCTCAGGCACATTAACACACATGTAGCTACTAAAACAGAAAAGCAAATAAAGTTCCCTTATGTCCCACACCTGCCATACGCGTCCCCCTTTGGGAAACGGAGTCTGCTCATCCGTCTGAATGAAACCCACTGGAATTCGCTTTCAGCAAGTCTAACCGAGCGATGGGCTTGGTCCTGGCTACAAATGAGGCCAAAAGGAAATCTGGACCAAAAAAAAAAAAAAAAAAAAAAGAAAGAAACCTGGGGAAAATAAAAATCTAGACCAGGGGCAGCGAGGCCATTTCAGGTGCAAAGTCGGCCTCTGGCTCAAGCTGGCCACCTCTGCCAGTCGGTTTCAAGCTTTACATCTGGAACCTATTGTCTTGTGATCCAAAGGAGACGCGACTCCCCCTCATCCGTGGATCTAAGCAAAACGAGCAGGAACCCTCGGCTGCCACTTCGCTTCAGCAGCAGGTCAGTCAGTCAGACAGGAGGACGAGGGAAGCACGGGGAGTCGGTCACGTCAGACCCAACGGCGTCACATCCAGGCCACTTCAAACCACGGGTCGGTCTCTCGTTCACAAGTGAAAGCTGCCCTTTGGAACCATGTTTTTGACAATGAAAGAGTTCCTGAAAGGATTCTGTTTAATGTTTACGATGTTACCAGTATAGTATTCTGTGTGTGAAGAGGAGTGAGCAGCAAAGTAGTCATGTGTAAAAATGTGATTTTTATTAAAGGTTCTTTCGCTAGATGAGGTACCTTAACTAGTTGTCTTTGTCTAAGTACTAAAACCACTGGATTTCTAAGAATTACCACAGGGGGAAAAATTAGAAAGTATTTTTCTTACATGTAAAAAAATATTTTTCTCTTAAAATACATTTCACCTTCAAAATCGAGCTATCGGCTGTTAAAGTGTGTATACATTTTTAGGGACACTACACACACAGTGCAATTTCACTGCTAGGAAATGTGTACATAATAGCTCCATGCGTGCAAATAAAAAAGCTCTATGTAAAAACAGCCACTTCAATGGCAGGGTCCTGGTTAACAGAGTGCCCTGCCATCAATCAATGGAATGTTAATGACAGCCCCTATTTTGGGGGTAGGGGGATCCCACACAGCACACCAGCAGCTCAGAGCCAGGAGGCTGCTGACCAGAAGGCAGGGAGAAGGCAGAAACAGGCAGAATGGAAAAATTAGAAGCTCGTAACTGTCCGTGTAAAACAAAGAAGCGTCTCCTCAAATCAGTGCCTTCACCACAAATACTGACCTCCTGGCCTTAAGCTTACACAGCGTTACACTGAGCCGTCTGTCCAGCGAACACAACGTGGCTAAGGGCTGAGTGGTGTCACACGAGCTACAGTTTTAAAAAGGGTTTTGCATGATTCCCGTTAGAAACAGCGACAGCACACTGCCCGCGCGGCTGCCCTTGAGACCCGCGGAGCAGCCTGCCCTGGAGAGTACAATCCCGAGGAAGGCACCGCAGTCCCTGCCTGAAAGCAAGCCCCGGACACGTCTCGTGTCTCTTATTAGAAAGAAGCCAATATTCTGGCAAAATCGCCAAGACTTCAATGAACTATATCTCAGTGCGAAACAGTCAAGGCAGGTTGGTTTGTAAATATTTTAGAAGATCATTAAATAATAACAGAGAAAGTAACTTTATATCCTCTCGGTCTCTGCGAGAGAATAGAATTACTTCCTTTGTTGGCCAGTTGGGTTGAAAACAAAGAAAACACCCAGAGTGGAAGGCAAACCAGGAAAAAGCCTCTCCACTGACTCCCATCCCAGTCTCCTCTGTCTGGCCTGTAAGCAAAGAAAGTGCATTTCTAACAACCAGAGATAACCAGAGGGAAACGACTTCACGCCTGCTGACCGACCACCACAGCTGCAAGTCCTCATTTTCTGCACAACCTCGTGTCATTTTCATTCTTTCCATTTTAATATCATTATCTTTAACTTTTCTTCAATGCGAGGATTTTTCTCTACCTCCTTAATTTTGCCTTCTTGAGTTCATAGAACATCACTGAAAGCAAAAGAGGTTTACATCGCTGATGCTGCCTCATTTTAGAAGATTGAATGCGATTATGTCCAAGTCTGACTCTGCGAAGGGCTCATAACACAACTTAAGAAGAAAGACTCAGGACTTGAGACTCAAAGCCATCCTGCTCTGCAGCACCTCAGGCGGGCTCTGCGTGGCTGTCGCGTCTTCAGACCTCAGCTCCACCCCGTGTGTGCTCACTGGGCACCCACATTTTCCATGGCCAGTCTTGGCTTGGCCTCACAATTTCCATCCATTCGATTTGCCACATAAATCTAGTTATCTAGTTTATTTTGTAGAAGGGAAAAGCAGTGCAAAATTATCTTGATTTAAATTCTGATTGTAACTTAGTTTTAAAAGTGATTTTACTACATATGATACCAAATTCAACTCTCAGAATAACCCTCTGAGCTAGGCCTTACAGAAGGGGCCTGTCAGACAGCGTAAGTGAGCTGCTCAGGCTCATACAGAGGCAAAGCTGAGAAATGAAATCCATCTGTCTCCGAGTCCAGCCCTTCCCACCACTCCATGTCACCGCAAACTATTTTCAGAAAATAATTTTGTTTTTTATTTTTCATTTAAAAAAAAACCGCACCTGAGGATATGCTTTTAGACAGAGAAAGTGGGAGGAAGGGAGAAAGAGAAACATCAAAGAAAGAAAGAAATATGCTGTGAGAGAGAAACGTCTATCGGCTGCCTCCTGCGTAACCTCCTACCAGGGATGGAGCACAACACCCAGGGGTGCGCCCTGATGGGACGGAACAGCTGCCTTCCGTGCACAGGACATGCCCAGCCACTGAGCCACACCAGCCAGCACAGGAAAGAATATTATTAATAATCACATTTACCCAGCAAAGTTGAAGACTTCAACACCAAAACTGTATTCTTTTACAACTCATATGCAATAGTCTAACTTCTTTACAATCCTAAAAAGTACTGAAATGTTTATAATTCATAGTAACAATTATGAACAAAATTTCTCAAATACAAAACTAGAGAAACTATTATAAGAACCTGATATACTCATCTTTCAACACCAGTGATTACCAATATATGACATATTATCCATATGTTTCATCTCTACTCTCATCCTCACTCTCCAATCCCAGATTCTTTGGAAGTACAGTCCAGAAAGCATGATTTCATTTCTAAATATGTTGGTATGCATCTCTAAAAGACAAGGAGTCATTTTCAAAAAATATAACCACTATACTATTTATCACACCTGAAAAGATGAACAATAATTACTTAAGATTAAAGTTTAGAACTAATTCCATCTTCACCATCAACCTCCACTTCTCTCTACCTTCACCATTACATTGCAAAGTATGTCGTAAGTCCTTCTACTACCTCTCAGGAGGTTCCTTAGTGTCCAAAGAGCTACTTCATGTCAAAATTACAAACTCCAGGGGCAGATAAGAACCCCCACAATGAAGGAACCAGATGGGTAAGACATTCCACCTCAGTGTTTAGGAGCGTGGAATAGTAACACTAGGCCATGACCCTAATGCAGGGACACCAGTATCACCTGCAATCACACGGCAATGCGACTGACACAGATTGCGGATCCTTGGGCACTGATGAAGCCAGAGATCCGTTTGGTACATTCTTTTTTTTATTTTATTTTATTTTATTGACTTTTTACAGAGAGGAAGGGAGAGGAATAGAGAGTTAGAAACATCGACAAGAGAGAAACATTGGGAGTGTGCCCACAACCAAGGTACATGCCCCTGACCAGAATCGAACCTGGGACCTTTCAGTTCGCAGTCCAACGCTCTATCCACTGAGCCACACTGGGCAGGACCGTCTGGTACATTCTTACTAACAGCTGCAGGGTTTCACGTTTCTTTGATGAAGTCCTATGCATAACCTACATGAGGGCTGTCATGGAAAAGGACAAATCGAGGACCTTCCCACTCCTTACCCGCTGCTCCTGCAGAGTGAAGGGGCACCTGGCTCCTGGGAACCTTTAGCAAGACACGAGCATCTCAGTAGGTTCACCTGATGGCTGTGTCCAATGAAGTTCAATGGACATTCCATCAAGCGAGCTGAGCCGGAGGACACGCAAGGCACGGCTGCCCTAAGGGAGCGAACGGCCAAAGAAAGGAGTGGCCAGGGAGGAGGACACCAACATGCCTATGGAAGCAGACACACTGCTTTTTGCCACATGGTGCTGAGGGCCGCACGGGAGCACAGGGAGGGCGCACAGACCGACTGCGGGGTTGGGAAGTGGTCCAGGAGGCAAGATCTCTGACCCAGCTCCTCACTGTTGAGCAGAACTAGCCGAACCAATAGCGGGAAGGGCGCACGGTATAGGGGTAGCTGGAGCAAAGGCACTGTGGTGCGGAGCAGCACGACGCATTCGGGGAACAGAGCTCAGAGCGCAAGGTGAGGCCTGGGAGTAAGGGTGCAGGGACAGGCAGAGGCCAGACAAGGGAAGACCTGTGGTCCATGTAAGCTCGGCTCTGCTTGCAGGTGATGAGCCGCCACCTAGGGATTAGCTCTGTGTATCAGACTGAGGCCTTAGGGGCCGATTTAAAGGATGGACTCCAAGAGGATGAGAATGGGGGTCTAGAGGAAGGACAACGGGGACAACTACAACAGTGGGGGTGGGGGATGGGGCAGGGTCCAGATTGGCACATGAATCTGAGCAACACAGGAGGTAAACTGGGAAGTCTCCACACTGGATACAGCACTGGAGGAGGTTTCTGGAAATATGCCCCAAAAGGTGGAATGAGGGCACTCCATGTATTAAAAGCTCATTTTAATTATGTTGAATGCCTTCTGTTTTATTTGAAACTTATTTAAAAAAAAAAAAGCCCCCCCCACCCCTTACCTGTACACACTCCCTGCACCACGCCCTAGCATGAGCCATCTAGTCCAGGACAGTCCACCCTGCTTCCTAAATGTGTTAACACAGCAGAGACCTTCACTCATTAGAGATTTTCAATGTTCACTACTGAATGTTCTCGTATTTATTTAACATTAACTTGTAACCGTTTCTTTTTCTGTTTGTTTTTGTTTTGTTTTGTTTTTAAATGTATTTTCACTGATTTCAGAAAGAGGAAGGGTGCCCTGACCGGTTTGGCTCAGTGAATAGAGCGTCAGCCTACGGACTGAAGGGTCCCAGGTTTGATTCTGGTCAAGGGCATGTACCTTGGTTGAGGGCACATCCCCAGTGGGGCGTGTGCAGGAGGCAGTTGATCAATGTTTCTCTCTCATCGATGTTTCTCTCTTATCCCTCTCCCTTTTTCTCTGTAAAAAAAAATCAATATATTTAAAAAAAAAAAAAAAAGAAAGAGGAAGGGAGAGAGGGATTGGAACATCGATGAGAGAGAATCATTAATCAGCCACCTCCTGCCAGTCTCCTCCTGGGGATCGAGCCTGCAACCTGGTCATGTGCCCTGACCTAGAATTGAACTGTGACCTCCTGGTTCATGGGTAGATGCTCAAACACTGAGCTACACCTGCTGAGTTTTGATAAAGAAGTTATTAGTATCTAATCACCTTACTAAAAATTATGTCTTCCATCCTAATATTTATGTTTGTGTTTATTTTACAGTTTAGTGCAATGACCAGAACATCCAGAAAAAAAATGTTAAATGATAATGAAGCAAATATTCTTGCTTTGTTTCCAAATGTACAGAAATGTCATTAATATTTTATCACTAAATATTAAACTGGCTACTAGCTTATCATGTTTAGAAAAGTACCCACACATTTCAATGTTAATTCCCATTTTTAAAAAAGCTCATTCAGAATGATCACCATTTAAAATTTTAACACAAAATTAGGTCATTCAGCTGACCACATTACAAAATCCATCTTTTACTGCCAAAGATTTAGAAATGTTTTTCAATTTTATATTTGCGTCATAGAAAGAGTTATAAAAATATAAAGTAACTTATTGATGAACTCTTCCACAGAACAGAAAACAAATCATATAATATATAAGTGGTCTCTACACCATTTTCCTAAGAAAGGATATAAAAACTTACAACCACCACAACAAAAGAAAACTTTGTTTATAGGAGATACAAACTATGGCTGGTATATTTTGAATATTTTCAAAGTTAAATCTGAAATGATCAGAGTTAAATACATATTTAAATAAGGATTAAAAACCACCCAGCAAACAAGCAGCAGTCTTACCTGTAACGAACATGAAAAGAATGGTCTTCCCTCATGCTCATCAAGTTCTCCTCCATCGAGGCATATTACAAGCTGAGTATAATATGAAACTATTTTATTCTGTGCCACTCCAGTCCTTCCCAATGGAGAATTGTTGCAGAACAGTGTCCGGTTAGCACAGGAATGAACTGGTGTTAATGCATGCTAAGCTCCTGCTTCTTCTTTATTAACAGTGAAAGGAGGTCAGTGTCAGACAGCTTAAGGTTCACTGTGTCCCAAATCCTGGCATCTCTGGCCCTTTCAGCAGCACCTCAGCAACATTTCTGCAAAAGGAATACAAATGCTTTGCTTCAAGTCCTGTTTTCTAACAGTAACCTGAAGTAATCCCAAGCTGGACCTAATCACACAGCGCACGGCACAACTGCCCTCATGCAGAGAGAGAGAGAGAGAGAGAGAGAGAGAGAGAGAGAGAGAGAGAGAGAGAGAGGCAGGCAGAGGCAGACAGCAGCCAGGCCTGACTGCCAACAGGAGCTTCTAATTCTGAACGAGGGTGTGCATGAGGCTTACTTTAGAGCTACTCTCAAGTTCAATTTTAAACTGGTTCGAAATACAATTTTATATCATATTTTCTTTTTTAAACAAGTATAGAATATGTATGATATCTAAAAACAAAAGTATATTTTAATCTTTTAAAAACTGCTATTAACAAGTAAAATGAAAATTCAATAATTATTTGAACAAACTGATTCTAAACTGTGCAAATTTCTTTCTTCAAAGAAGATATTTGTGCTGACATTTAGGCTATACTTGTATTAATATGCCCTTGAAGTATATGGTAATTGAACTCATTAAGGCCTTTAAAATGTTTTTATTACTACTGAGTAGGTACAAAGAAAGTTAGGAACTATGTGTATGGTAGGATGAGCCAATGAACACTCTATACCATCACCCAGGCCAAGATAAAGAACAGTATCACTGCCTTTGAAGTCTCCAGGCTACACCAACCTAATCCATCATATTTATTTCCCCTCTCAGGTGGTACTGGCATCAAAACGGACAGGGAGAGCAATGTGACACAATAGAGCGCCCAGAAATAAATCCACGCCTATCTGCTCAATTAATCTATGACAAAGGAGGCAAGAATATACAGTGGGGGAAAGACAGTCTCTTCAACAAATGGTGTTGGGAAAACCAGAGAGATGCAAAAGAATAAACTGGACTAGCTTCTTACACCATATACAAGAATAAACCCAAAATAGACCAGAGACCTAAATTAAGCCTCGCAACCCTGAAACTCCCAGAAGAAAACACAGAGGCAATAAACCCTGGGGAAAATGTCTCCTCGGGCAACGAGGCTACATGAAAATGAAAGGTCTTATAGCGAAGGAAACCATCAACAAAACAAGAAGACAGCTTTCTGAAAGGGAGTAGATATTTGCCAGTGACACAGCCAATAAGGGGTTAACATCCAAAACGCTAAGGGATCTCATGCAACTGAAACACCAGAAAAACCAAACAACCCAATTTACAAACAGGCAAAGGAACAGACACTTCTCCAGAGAGGACGCACAGAAGCCAACAGGCATGTGACGATGCTCAGCACCACTCATCATCAGAGAGGTGAGATTTTTGTTACTGTTAATCCTCACCCAATGACATTTTCCCATTGATTTTTAGAGAGAGTGGAAAGGAGGGGGAGGACAGACAGAGAGAAACACTAACATGAGAGAGACACATCGATTAGTTGTCTCTCACACACACCCCAATCGAGGCTGGGATCAAGCCTGCAACCAAGGTATGTGCCCTTGACCAGAATCAAACCCAAGACCCTTCAGTCTGCAGGCCAACGCCTCTAACCACTGAGGAAACTGGCTAGGGCAGAGAGATGCAAATTAAAACTGCAATGAGGTATCACCTCACACCTGTCAGAATGGCTATCATCAATAAATGAACAAACAGCAAATGTTGGCGGGGATATGGAGAAAAGGGAGCCAGCCCCCTATACACTGCTGGTGGGAATGCAGACTGATGCAGCCACTATGAAAAACACTGTTGATGGGATTGTAAATTGGTGCAGCCATATGGAAAACAGTATGGAGATTCCTAAAATAATTAAAAATAGGGCGGAGCAGGTGGAGGGGTCAATGGGTAAAAAAGGGAACATCTGTAATATTTTCTTTTTTTTTTTTTTTTAAACATATATTTTATTGATTTTTTACAGAGAGGAAGAGAGAGGGACAGAGAGTCAGAAACATCGATGAGAGAGAAACATCCAACAGCTGCATCCTGCACACTGCCCACCGGGGATGTGCCCGCAACCAACGTACATGCCCTTGACCAGAATCGAACCTGGGACCCTTGAGTCCGCAGGCCAATGCTCTATCCACTGAGCCAAACCGGTTAGGGCTGTAATATTTTCAACAATAAAGATATATTAAAAAACAAAATGAAAACTAGAACTGCCATATGATCCAACAATTCTACTTCTAGGTATTTAACCGAAAAAATAAAAACATTAATTAATTTATATATGTGTGTGTGTGTGTGTGTGTGTGTGTGTGTGTGTATATATGCATCCCTACGTGCCCTGCAGCATCATTAGTGATAGACAAGATATGGAACCTAGATATACATCAATAAATGAATGGGTAAAGAAGATTGTTATATATCCACAATGGAATATTATTCAGCCATTAAAAACAATAAAATGTTGCCATTTGGGACAACAGGGATGGACCTAGAGGGTATTGTGCTAAATGAAATAAATTAGAGAAAGACAAATACCACATGATCTCACTTACATGTGTAATCTAAAACAAATAAACAAACAAAGAGGATGGATTAAGGGGATGGGAATTTTTTAAAAAAATATATTTTATTGATTTCTTACAGAGAGGAAGGAAGAGGGATAGAGAGTTAGAAACATCGATGAGCTGCCTCCTGCACACCTCCTACTGGGGATGTGCCCGAAACCGAGGTACATGCCCTTGACTGGAATTGAACCTGGGACCCCTGAGTCTGCAGACCAACGCTCTATTCACTGAGCCAAGCCAGTCAGGGCAGGGGATGGGAATTTTAAATGAAAAATAATAAAAATTAAAGGAAAAAAAGACTGCATAAAGAACCATTTTAAAAATAAAACAAGCAAGAAGACAAGAATGCTATTCACCATTTTACTGGGACAATTTATAGTATGGTTTAACTATACTCAAAAGAAGAGTATCCTCAAAAAAAATTCTCTCTTACATTAAAATCTCCATAATTAACAGTTCTTATCTTAAAATTACTCACTGAACAAACAAGCAATTCTTGATTCAATGATTCCTGCTATAAGAACTCTGACCAATTTAGTAACAACGTGTTCATTCATCCTCTGCATTGCATGGAGTTAACAAATCCACGTCATACTTGAACACACACTTTATATCTTAGTGTTACATCTATTATAACTATTCATTTATTAGTTTAATACTAATAAAAGGTGCAACAGATATTAAATTATGAATGGTTCGTTAGGATAAGAAAATGTAATGACACGGCCAGGAAATGAAACGGAAATTAGAGTTTTGAAAGAATATTAATAAACCATCAAGTTTAACCTCCAACCTCTATTAAGACTTATAACCTGTAATTTCTAAGGAACACATACATCCCTAATAGCATCCCCCAGGTCTTATAGAACAATGCTCCAAAACCTCACTGCTAACAAAACCGTTAGCTCGAAGCATCTTCTGGTCTGACCGCAGAAAAATAAAGAGAAAGCAATCATCTTTTCCACACCCTAGAAATTGACAGAACCATATAGAAAGGTCAACTAGTGCATAACTCTGATGGCCTCACACGTCATTACTAGATTAGGAAGTCACAGAAGCAACTCCTGTCCTACAGCCAACTGGACTTCCGGGCACTGTCCAAGGTACACAGCCCAACCCGCGTAAACAAGTCGGAGGCCTGCTTCACTCCAAGGATAATGAGATATTTGCAAACTAGGAATGGGGCAGGGGTTACATTTACATCTTTTGTACTACTTCCAACTTACCTAAACTACTTCTGACTCAACTCAAATGCCCGTAACTTTTGGTTTGATTCTTTCATTTAAGTATGTACTTCTAAAAACTAGGAACACCCATCAGACAAAAAAATATAATTGACTTTACTTGCCTTTAGGTGAGACTATTTAAATTCGTTCAAACTTCTCTTATCCTAATAATACCTTCTACGGTACAATACTCAACTTCTCCAAATCCCTTTCAGTTGTAATGTTTCAAGACAGATAAAGTAGCTCTTTTTCAATGAGTGTGGCTAAATATTGAGAATCAAGAATATACAGGGTGTCCCCCAAAAAACGTATACACATTTTAACAGCTGATAACTCAAATTTTCACTCCTTTTCAGGTTTAACTGATTTGAAATAATGAAGCCAGACTAAGCTTTGAACAAAGGAAATTTATCCTAAAGTGCCCCCTAGACATTTTTTATGGGGGATACATAAAAAATAAAGTTTACAATACAAAACCAGCAACAGCTGATGAATTGAAGCATCAGTACTCAGTAAAATGATTCCTGACATTTACAATTCCATGGCTTTGTGCTATCAGCAGTGCCTGGACCAGAACAGTCACCAGTTTGGAAACAGGCATTGACCAAAAAAAAGTATTAGTTTCAGTATTCTTTTACATTTTGAAAATGAACTATATGCTAATAACAAATTTTATAATCATTCAAGTGCGTATACATTCTTAGGGACACCCTGTATTTTCAAATGAAGTTGTTTTCTATTAGAATTCAGGGTACAGCTTATAGTAACAAATGCACATCATAGTGAGACTCCTATACAATAAAGAGCTAATATGCAAATGGTTGTCATGCCTCACGCCATCACATGGTAACGGCTCAGACACTCAACACTGAGGAGAAAGGAATGGGAACTGGCCAGGCTGCAGCCCAGGAGAGGGACAAGCCGCCCTCCCCGCAATCCCGGGCACTAGCGTCTGTGGCTGCAGCTCAGGCAAAGCTGCCCACCCATGGTCCCCTGCAGCTGCGGCTGATCCTGACGAAGCCAGCCCAGGTCCTGGGTGCCTACAGCTGGCCAGAGGGAGGGAATCCTGAGTCCCAGGTGTGTGGTGAAGCAGAGGTGGTTAGGGGTGATCAGGCAAGCAGGCAGAGGTGGTTAGGGGCGATCAGGGAGGCAGCCTGGCGAGTGGTTAGGAGCCAGTGATCCCAGATTGCAAGAGGCAGTTGGACATCCCCCGAGGGGTCCCAGATTGGAGAGGGTATAGACCGGGCTGAGGAGACTCTCCCCCTCCCAGCCCCGTGCACAAATTTCATGCACTGGGCCTCTAGGAGGGTAATAAAGTAGGATGCTCAGGCCCTGGCTGGTTTGGCTCAGTGGATAGAGGGTCAGCCTGTGGACTGAAGGGTCTCAGGTTTGATTCTGGTCAGGGGCACATGCCTGGGTTGTGTGCCTGATCCCCAGTAGGGGGCATGCAGGAGGCAGCCATCAATGACACTCTCTCCTCATTGATGTTTCTCTCTCTTTCTCTCTCCTCTCCCCTCCTCTCTCAATTCAATAAAAATAAAATTTAAAGTAAATAAATAAAATAAAGTAGGATGCCCAAATACCCACTTATGAATTAACTCAAGTAACTACCCTAGCAGACAGGTTATTATCTGTCAACTTAAGTATCTATAAATAGACTTACTTTTAAATGGACTAAAATATGGCTTGTTGCAGAATCCAAATTTATATTTCTAGTTACATTTTATCTGAAAGATAGAGTGAAAATGAGATGACAAGTATAAGGAACAGCCCTTGCAAAATCCAGAGCAGGAAGGTGAAAGCAGGAAGTTTACACAGAGAAATGTGAGAAGACACAGGAAAAAGCACGGGCAGTGAGCAAAGTCCAACGAGGAGCAAGTTCAGATGTGGGCTTAGTGTGGAGGCGACAAGGAGCCAATGAAAGGCCAGAGACATCATTCTGACACCAGAACACATGACTGACGGGAAATTATGTCGGAAGAAAGTCGGCTCAGGCCTTGATTCTGTCATCGGCTCGAAGCACCTGGAGAAAAAGGAAACGGTGCCCCCCGGGATGTGAGAGGCCAAGGCAAGCAGTAGCAGAGAGCTTACAAGATTTCCAATGCTGAGCACAGACAATAAGAAGCTAAAGGAGTTTATCACTAGTTCAGTTCATCATGAAACCAGTATTACAAGAAATGTTAAAGGAACCACTTTAAGAATAGATAAAAAATATGAGTAAGAAAATATAGGAACCCAGCCAGCATAGCTCAGTGGCTGAGTGTCGGCCTGTGAACCTGGAGGCCAAGGTTCGACTCCCAGCCAGGGCACATGCTGGCATTGTGGGCTCCATCCCCAGAGGAGGGCGTGCAGGAGGCGGCCAATAAATGATTCTCTTTCATCACTGGCATTTCTCTCTCTTTCTCTCTCTCTGAAATCAATAAAAATATATTTTTTAAATACATAGGAAAGAAGAAAATTCTCACAAAGGAAAACACTTAGTAAAAGCAGTGGATCAACCAACTCTAAAGCTAGAACAGAGGGTTATAGGCTAACACTCAGCAGGTGTGGTGAGCCACGCGGGCCAGGCAGGAGATTTCTAGTTAATTATTAAAAACACAAAATTCTACGGACACATCGAGGTATTATAATATCCAGGTTATAAAAGACTCAAAGATGACTTTCGCGAAAGACACTCTAAGTTCTAATCAATGCCAATTACATGTCCAGCGCTCCCCAGTGGCTGCTTAGGTTACAGGGGATCACAGGAAAATGTCTGCAATCCACAAACACTGACCATTCACACTAAGCCCAACTTCTAAAAAAACAACACACACACCAACCCTACATATATGCTTCTGATCTGTATGCACTGTATATAATATTTTGTTTAGAAATATAAAATTTATTTGTTTTTATCTTTTTAGGGCCCACACAAATTATCAGACAAACATGATGCAATTAATAGAAGTCCAAAGAAGTAAAATGTTAAAAAGTCTTATGAAGACATGACCAAGCCAGAAAAAGAGAAACACTTATTAGTAAACAACGGGGAGAACACAACTTCAGAACAACTGGTTATCAAGTAAGTCACCAGAGCATGTGGCCCACAGCCACAGCTACTACCCACGCTGGTCAGCCATCAGCCTAAATCAATTATTAAAATGCGTATGTGAACAACTCAACAGTGAATAGAAATTGGTTCTTTCAACTGAGCATTGTTCTTAATAAGGACCAATAAATCAGTTCTCTTAACAGGACTTGAACAAAGCAAAACTGCTTTCAAGTCCATTTTTAGGCAGAAATAAATCCCAAGTGCTTAAATGGGATCCCTAAAGAGTTTGAATTTAGAATTTTTCACAGGAAAATATAACTCTCTTCTCCTTCCCAATGTTACACCTGTCTCTGCAAAAATGATTCTGTTCAACTCAATAATGTCATGAGGTGACATGGGAAAAATAGTTCTGAGTAAAAAATACTAAGAAATGCTTTTGGGAAGAAATAAAATCTGTACTGCACCTTGGAGGAGGACAGGCCTTACAAGGAAAATAGAGGAAATGAATCCAGAAAAGACAGGAGGAGGGAACACAGAATGTGTACCAGGACAAGAGAAGTCAGAGAGGGTACCAAACTACGAGGGACTACGTATGTGGCTGACGCTCATGTTTGACCCTGCATTTACATAATGGGGAACCTTATAAATTTTTCAGCAAAAGAATAGCAAAGCTGGATTTGTGTGAGAAAGATAACCTGGCAGCAACATACAGGGCAGGACAGGGAGACGGGCAAAAACACTGCAAAGCCCTAGCCCGTTTGGCTCAGTGGATAGAGCGTCAGCCTGCAATCCCGGTTGGATTCCAGTGAAGGGCACATGCCTGGGTTGTGAGCTCGATCCCCAGTAGGGGGCGTGCAGGAGGCAGCGGATCAATGATTCTCATCAATGATGTTTCTATCTCCCTCTCCCTCTCCCTTCCTCTCTAAAATCAATAAAAACAAAATAAAAAAGACACTGCAAAAACTCCAGAAGCAAATTCTTTGCACATAATTGATATCCCACAAACTTTTTTTTCACTTCTTGCCTGGGAAGAACTGAGCTATAAACAGCAAAGAATCCTGTTATATTGAGAAAACTACACTTTAACATATTTTGTCTCCACAGTAAAGAGTGCATTCTTATGCATGTAAATAACTCAGGAAAATCTTATCTTCTTTTACTCTTTTTATACAGATGATCAAGTGCTCGCTTTGGCAGCACATACATAAAAATGATTAAAAAGGGCACTGAAAGTGTCATGTGGTGTGTAAGGTATTGAAAAACAAAGACAGCAGTTCTAAAAAAAAAAAAAAAAAAAAAAAGACTGGAAGATTTCTGCCCAGTTCACAAGGAAGCACAGCACCTGCAGGCATCAAACAGGACTCTGTCCCTCCATGGAATCCAGAGACAATGCAGCCCGCGGGGGTCAGGCCTGGTCTGGGCGGTCGTTCCATGGCCTTAAGCTGGTTCGCCTCTCAGAGGAGGTTTGGGCATAGTGATGCTCAGGCACATGTGATGAGACGGGACTTATTGAGGCCTGACCCAGTGCCTGGCTCTGGTACTTAGTAAAAGTACTCCACCGAGTTCAGCAGCAATAATCGGAAGAGTTACTGTTATTTAAAAAGGACACGTCCATTAGACTAGATTTAGAACAGTCCGAGTCTCCGGCAGGTTTTCGATTCTGAAATTCCTGAGAACGCATTACATTTCATCTTTTCAGTGAACCTTGGAAATGCTTTATGCTTCAGAACAAGGCCATTGTTAAAAGGCTACATCCTATCTTTGCTGGCATTAATTAGCCTGGCACCAGGCCTGAGATGTAGGCTACAATATAACACTTGCAGCACCGAATGCCGATTAAAGAACAGAAGGAAGCACAACCGCAGGTCGCCGAAGAGGGCTCAGGGGGGAACGCCTGGAGCACAGGCCCCCAGCCTGCACCGGGCGTCCGTCCGCTCCCCTCCGCGAGGGAGCAGTGGCCGGAGCGCGGCCGGGAGCCGGGCAAGGTGTGCAGGCGCAGGTGTGACCTCCGCCCCCGGGCCCCTCCACACCCCGTGGCCCCAGCGGCCAAACGCCCTGCACGTTGCCGCCGCGATTCTGAACCATCAGCCCGCGCTGCCTCCCGAGGAGGGACAGGCCACCTGCGCGGTCAGGGTCCGAGCGATCGCCCCGGCGGCTACGGGGCCGCTGGCACCCTCCTCGGGGCGAGCTGAGCCCGCACTCACCGCGACGGAAGGGCGAGCCGGAGCCCACAGGCCCCGCGGCGGCAGCCCCGCCTCGCTCCTCAGCCCCCGCGGAGCTCAGACGACCCAAGGCGGACGGCGCCGACAGAAAACCGGCTCCACCTGCGACCGCCCCCCGCAGCCCACCGCTCCCTTCGCACCTGCGCTCACTCACGCGCTCCGCGGCCATTGCCCACCGCCGGGAAGCGACAGGTGGACAAAACCCGCCCGCCCGCAGGTGAAGGCAGCCGGCCGGGGTGCGCCCGCGGGGCGCGGGGTCCGTCCGTTTCCCACACTCGGACAAGGCGAGGGCGCACTGCATCCCGTCCCACTTTTTATTTTAAAACCTCGGCGAGCGCAACTGTCATTCACGCTTCGCTCGCACTTGAAAACCTCCAAGACCGCACGGGGTGTCGTCCCGGGGTCCCCGCGGTCCATCCCGAACAAAGGCGGTCGCCCCATACCCGGACCCGGACCCGGACCCAGAACCCGCCGCCCGCACCCACACTGCGGGCCACCTCCCTCCGCGGGGCGCCCTCCAACACCCCTCGCCACTCACCTCCCGCGGGCCGCCGAGTCGGGAGAGCGCGGAGGACGCGGCGCAGCCACAGCGGACGCCCCGGGCGACGGACGGGTGGCGTCCCCTTCCCCGGGCCGGTCGCCGCGCCGCGGGAAGCAGGCCAGGCAGGGGCAGCTCCGGAGGCCGGCGCGCGCCCCCCGCCCCGGGCCCCGCCCCCGGCTGGTCACGTGAGCCAGCGCTCCCAGGGCTCCCCTCGCCGCCCCGCAGGTCGCTGGGGGTCTCGCAGCACCGCCCGCCCCTCCCGCTCCCTCTGCGCCTGCGCCGAGAGCCAGGCGCTCCCATTCAAACAGACAACGCCCCGCGTCTTTCGGACCAGCCAATGGCAGGCGCGGGGGCCGGGCGGAGGCGTGGCTTGCGTGTCGGCCGAACTGGGGAGAGGGGAGAGGAGAAGGGGGACGGGGAGAGGGGGGACGAAGAAGGAGGGGGCTGTGGTCCCTCCCGCTCCGGGACCTGTCCGCCGCCACCCAGGCGAGTGGCTTTCGCGTCTTCTTCCAACACGAATGGTGGGCGGAGCGACAAGCATCGTCCAGGAAGCGCTCAGAGCGCGTCGGCCAGACCCTTAAACGATGGGAGCCCCAAGCCAGTGCCCCCTGCCCAGGCTCGCCCAGACCCGAGGGCGAGCACCCGGCGGGCCCCGCGGGTTCAGACAGGGGCTCTGTGCGGGAACGGGGCCGTGAGGGACCGGGCGGGTCAGTGTTGGCGGCGCTCCCGGGACACCGGGCGGCAGCTTGCCTCGGTTACCCGCTGCCACGCTCCAAATACTTCGGGAAGGAGAACTTCCTCCCATGCACTTCCTCTCCAGAGGAAGTTATTTTTTTAATAAAGGTCTGTTCTTCATAATAATACCTAGACTTCAGTTTCTCCGGCCAAAGAATCCATTTCTCATACATTTCTCCACCGAAATGACATTTAACTGTTCCTACTGCTTAAGGATCTGTTAAAGAAACCCCAGTTTCAGTGTCTCTTTGAATATGGTCAGAACCACCCATCCAAACACCCTATCTCTTTTTAGGAACGCCTGATGGCAAACAGGTTAAAACAGCAGCTTTGGCATCAAACTAGACTTACATTTGAGGTCCACCTCGGCCACTTACTGGCTGGCTGACCACGAACAAGTCCGCACTTTTCCTCTTTAGCCAGTTTCCTCAACTGCAAAACACAAGCAATCAATCTTCCTGTAGGGTTGCTCCATAAAGGGTACCTATTATTATTACCAACAACTACCTTTAATATCGGGCACTTAAAGACACCTGAATGAGCTGAGTGTGCTCTCTCAGAGGCAGATTAAGATTCCTTCTTACTCATACGTTCTCTGCGTGCTGATCCGAAAGCCACGAAGGAAGTGCACTCTGTCAGGTGGAGCACGTCCTGGTGAATCATGACTCGCCACATGCAAGCCTTGTCAGATGCATGTGGCTTTCTATCACTCATATTAGTTATCTCCAACTCAAGTTGAATTAATTACCTTTTAAATTAAAATGATGTCTGTGAAGGTGCCAATCAGACGATGTCAATCTCCTACTTGAAAACCTGTAGCGGCCTCACCCTTGGTTTAAAATAAAATCCCAGCTCCCTCCCATGGCCCACAAAGCCCTCGGTCCCCTGGTCCTGCTCACCTCTCTGTGCTCCTGCATGTCTCTGTCCCCTCCACACACAGGCCCTAACAGACCCAGCCTCGGGGTTCTTTCTCTCAGGGCCTCTTCCCTGGCAGCTCCCTCTACCTAGCTAGTGCCCCCCCACCCCATCCCCACCTCTTTCAATGGCTGGCTTCTTTTCAGCCCTCAGCTTATTCATTACAATATCCAGCAAGTATTTAGAGTCTGCTACGTGTCAGGAACTGTTCTGGGTGCTGGGAACACAGCAACGAGCCAGGCAGAGCCCAGCCGCTGCTCTCAGGGAGTTCAAGAAAAATAACAAGAAAAAATATCTGGTTGTAGAGAGGTATCACGCCGAGACGTCAAAGGAGGGTGATAAGAGGGTGGCTGACTGAGGCTCAAGGTAGGAAAGGCCATTCTGAGAGGATGGGGTTCACACTGAGATTTGAAGTATGAGAAGGAGCCAACTTCCAAGCAAAGCTCAGCGGGGAGCACTTTAGGCAAAGGGCACGGCTAATGCAAAGTCCTGTGAGGACACGCTCCGTGGCACTGAGACATGGGCCACGGCCACGTGCCTTAAGTAAAACGAGGGAGAGGAGACCGTTTGCAGTAAGGTCACCCCGAATCCCCAGGCCTTCGCAAGCCAGGGTCATGAGTTTGGGCTTTCTTTTCTGAATGTTCTAGTTGCCAGGGGAAGATTTGAAGCGTGGGAATATCGTCATTTGTATATATTTTTAAAAGCACACACTGAAACAAATCCAGAATTTGAGACAGTCTACGTGACAACTAGCCCAGACTCACTCTATGTAAACATTATTGTCATGAAAAGAAGCAAACCAAAAAATATGAATCTTGATGGAGTCCTGAATCCGAGAGAGAGAGAGTCCTGAATCAGAGAGAGAGAGAAAGAGAGGGAAGAGAGAGAGAAGAGAACCATTTTAACAAACACTTGGGGAAGTTTAAATATAGACCGTATATTAAATGGGATTATGAAATCACTGTTAGCTTTCTTACTAACACAAAATTATGTTTCTGTGGGAGAATGTCTTTATTTTTAGGAAAGGCAAGCTGAAATACTTCAAGCAAGCTGAACATATAAACAATTTAAATATTTCAGAAAGCATCGTGAGCCCTAACCGGTTTGGCTCAGTGGATGGAGCGTTGGCCTGTGGACTCAAGGGTTCCAGGTTCGATTCCGGCCAAGGGCATATACCTTGGTTGCCAGCACATCCCCAGTGGGGAGTGTGCAGGAGGCAGCTGATCAATGCTTCTCTCTCATCGATGTTTCTAACTCTCTATCCCTCTCTCTTCCTCTCTGTAAGAAATCAATAAAATATATTAAAAAAAAAAAAAAGAAAGCACCGTGAATTCTGCAACTTACATTCAAACAGTTCAGCAAGAGAGAGACACTTAATAAGTGAGTCTAGCTGAAGATGCATGCGGATATAGGAAGTATATACTGCTTGGTGGAACAACAATCAGGCTGACAGGTGACTTTGCAACTGTGAAACGTAAGCCAGAGGAGGATAGCTTCAATGTGATCAGAGAAAATGACTGTCAGCCTTGGATTATTTAACCAGTGGAAATATCTTTCAAAAACAAGAGTGAAAGAAAGGCATTTTCAGGTCAACAAAAACTGTCATTAGGGAAATGATTACTTACAGTACAGCCATGCAGTGGATATAACTATGAAAAACATATTTATTTCAAAGTTTTTAATAACATGGGAAATGCTCTTGATATTAAATTTTTTTAAAAGCACATTATAAAACTAGGTATTATAAGCCCAGCTATGCAAAACGTTTCAGAAACACTAGAAAGAATTCTACTGAAGCATTCTGATGCTACACTTTTCTCTACTTTTCACATTTTCTACAATAAGCAGAAAAACATAAAGCAGTAACAAAATTTAAAAACTAAGGAAAAAATGACCGTGGATTTGTATATTTCCCATAAGTGTGCCTCTGTCACTTCCTGGTGATGGCTTTCTAGACAAAGGACTTAGTTAGGAAAAAGGACTAAGTTTTTCGGGGTGAGGGGATAACAGAGAGGGTAGGGGCCTGGTGGGGTGAGGGACTCTGTCCTGTGCTGGGTGACTAACCCTCCCCAACTGAGAGGGTCCTAGGATGTGGAACACGCCACCCTAAATCCAAGACAGGTGTTGGTAAAGGCAGGGGAGTGAGCATGGCAGCCCTTTAGGGCCTATGGAACAAAGAAGGAGGTTTAAGAAGCTGATGAGAAAGAGAAGCAAGTGGCTCAGGGCTTGGGCCTGGAAACTGCCTGAACTCTCCTGCAGTGGACACTATCACTGCTATCAGCAGATCTGGGGGCTGCCTGGTACCAGCAGTCAAGGGCTTCCCATACCCGTGGGGTCATGTGGGAAAGGAATTGCACAATGAGACCTGTTCCCACTCCGTCATTCCAAACATCACTTAGTAGGGCGGGTTGCTGGGGAAGGAAGTGAGGCTCTCATGACTCCCCCACACGTCTCACTTCTAAGAGTGTGTCTGCCTTTAGGACAGGATGCGTACTGGGATGCCCTCCTCTGAAGATAATACATACCCACTGCTTTATGATGCTATTGTCAGTCTTTATGGGATTGCAAATGTGCCCAGAGGCTCCTTTTGACAGGCGGATCGTACACAGCAAAACTGTATCATTCAGAATTCTTTCTGCCTTAGTGGTAGACTCCACCTCAGATGATGTCACTGACCCTTCCCAAACCATTTTTCTTTCATCAGCAGGACTTGGGTAGGACCCCGACCTCAGAGGCATAAAGAACAAAGCAAGTGCTTTAGAGGCGCCTCGTCTCCCGGTTAGCTCAGGGGTTAGCAAAGGTTCCTTCCAAGAACCTTCCCCAGCACTTGCTAGCATGCCCGGAGCGGGGGTAGGGGTAGGGGTGGGGGTGGGGGACGGGGAGCTGCAGAGAACAGTGGAGCTTTTAGGACTACTGAGTCACACCACCACGTCAGTGTCCATAAATTCACTTCATTGCTTCTACTCACCACTCTTTCCAACTGGCCACCCCCTGACCACAGGCATTCCTTAAGGCATCCCCTAGATCAGCGGTTCTCAACCTGTGGGTCACGACCCCTTTGGTGGTCAAATGACCCTTCCACAGGGGTCGCCTAAGACCATCTACATATCAGATATTTACATTATGATTCATAACAGTAGCAACATTACAGTTATGAAGTAGCAACGAAAATAATTTTATGGTTGGGGTCACAACATGAGGAACTGTTTTAAAGGGCCAGAAGGTTGAGAACCACTGCCCTAGATTGTTTTTTTCCTAATGCAAGGATAGACTTTTTTTCAAAACCATCTTGAGGAGCATAGATCAAGCATCGATGTATAATATGTTTGACGCTTTATTACTTATACTTGCCTTATTTTATAATTTTAAGTCAATGCTCTTCCTTTTGGCTGGGGGTGAAAGGCAAGGGAGAGAAGGGCAAGTCTTTAGGTAAAGGAGAAAGAACGTTCCTAAAATATTCTGCTCCTCTTAGTTCTAGGCAGAGGTTGCCAAACTTAAGCTAGAAAGTTAGGGAAGGGACACAGTCCTTTTAAAAATTATATTTCTTGCCCTAACTGGTTTGGCTCAGTGGATGGAGCGTTGGCCTGCGGAGTGAAGGGTCCCAGGTTCAATTCCAGGCAAAGGCATGTACCTTGGTTGCAGGCACATTCCCAGTAAGGGGTGTGCAGGAGGCAGCTGATCGATGTTTCTCTCTCATCAGCGTTTCTAACTCTCTATCCCTCTCCCTTCCTCTCTGTAACAAAAATCAATAAAATATATTTTTTAAAAATTATATTTCTTTAAAGCAGTGTTTTAAAATTTGTCATTAGAATTATTCTTAGAAAATCAATTGGCAATTTTTATAATTGATTTTTATTTGGAAGAAATGTAAAAATTGTTCACATTTAAAAAGAAAGAAAAGAAAATCAATTGCAAGAGTTTTCTAAATGTTCCCAAAGCACAGTAAAGGCTCATGGCTTCCACACAAACGAGACAAGCACTTAGATTTACGATGACTATGTGGTGAAGTCGGTGAAATTGGCCAAAAGGACAGCGCTGACCCCCAAAGGGCAAGAAAAACAAGCGAAGGCTGCTGGTCACACACTACCAAGAAGCTTCTCCAAATACTGGTTTGCTCACAGTTTCAAAGATTCTTCTGTCCTGACTTGTAAGATAGTTTCGGGATAAAAAATTTGTGACAGCTGGTCACCAACTCACGTGCACTCCCACAAGGCCCCCCTCGCTGAGACCGGCCATAAATAATAGATCCTCGGCTCTCGGGGGAGCACAGGCTCCATGTGCTGCCCATCACAGTGTCTCCCTCCTGTCGCTCAACGGTCACAGGCTGACGCCACCCTGGCTGGCATGTGGTTCCAGTCACAGACCTGCCGGGGTGGGCGCCCGTGTTTCTGAGATAGAGTTCGCTGATAGCATTACTGGAGCGTCACCAAATGCAGTCACTGTGCAGGGAGCCTGCATCACGTTACCCTTGAAAAGAGGTTAATCTAGAAACTCCATCCACTGGATGCGAAACCCACCAACACCCGGCCTCTGGGTGTGGCCTTGCGCACAATCCGGAGACATCTCCTATTTGCCTTCATGGCTAAATAGAAATCTTGAGCTAGGAATAGAGGGGGAGGATTTGAAAATGAAAACAGAGTGAAACTAAGTGTTTCTGATGCTCTTAAAAGATAAATGACGTGCAGATCCCATCAGCAGTCCCCCATGTATCTCCACAGCCAATTTCTTGCAGCTGAAGGAAGGCAGGAGCAGCAGACGCACCAGACTCTGCAGCTTAGTTTTTGTGCTCTTGTTCCGCTGCTGACCACCTCCCACTACTGAAAAAAGGAAGGTGGTTTTGAGTTGAAGGACTGCTTCTTTGTTGCAAGGCCCCGACCCGAGCCCCTGGGAGGTGAGTTTCTGTCGCTGCTGCCATTGGCCTGCCCATCTGTGTTGACTGAGGGGGGTGCCGGATGTCAGGTGGAGAGCAGGTTGCTGTATGCAGGACAAGCGTCCTGGGTCACATACTTAAAGCTCCTGGCTGTAGTCTGTTCACACCCTTACTGGCCCATACACACAGGAGGAAGAATTTGGATTGTTGGCACAGTGCCTCCAAAGTCAGCTCCAGCTTTCACTGTGGTCAGTGAGCTGGCGTTGGAAGAGGGGGACCAGGACTAAGAGTGTTGGGTGGCTGGTACTTCGGTGGAAGGAGGCAGGGGAGGTGGGAGGGTACAAGGCCTGCTTTCTCCTCTGGGTCATAGACAGCCTGTCTGGAGGCTGGCAGCACAGAGCAGAGGGTACTGGGGATGAGAGGAAGGGATTGTCACTGGCACACGAGCCCTCCCGCCCCTGCTTTCCTTTGAAGATGGAAACAGGTGTCCAATATAGAACATTGTATTGGGATGGGTGACTAGGACAGACATCACCTACCAGCCAGAGACAATGATTCACTGACCATCTTTGGCCTCTAAGCACTAAGGACTTTTGGGGTTTCCATCTATAGACATTCTCAATCGATTCCATCAGATTCCCAGACATCCCAGCCACGGTTATCTTCTCTTAAACTGGCAGATGAGTCGGCACTTGGGCACAAAACTCAGACTTCATAATCAGGTGAACCACGCAGAGCACAGTGGTCGGCATGGCGAGCACCTGCCGTTCCTTCCTGGCCGGGCCCAGCTGCAGCAGCTCCCAGGGCTGGGCCATGGGGTGAGCCAGCCTGTGTGCTCAGTGGTCATGCTCAGGGGCGTCTGTGAGCTACTGCTGAGCACATAATGGTCAGTCTAGCTGCATAAGCAGTCACGGCCCCAGATGTGTTCACCTGAACTCAGTAAGTAAATTGGGTTCTGCTGGGTTCTGACAGGATCCTCTTTGAATGAACGTTGGGAGTCCAAGACAGAGCCTGTTAGCTTCATGGGAAGAGGTTCCAGTTCTTTCCAGCTACCTGTAAGAGGCCATTACAAGGCTAAGAATGTAGACTGGCCTTTACCAGGAAAAAAGCTTTTGATATTTTGCATGCAAACAAAAAGAAAATAACAATAATGATAACAGAAGCTGTTTTCCTGTACGCAATGGGAGAGTACCTTCGTGGTCTCTTTTTCTTAAGAATTCTAACGAAGTTAAATGCTATCAGTTTCAGAGGAATGATATTTTAGGAACTTGGACCTGGTTAGAAGAGCTTGGAGCTCTGCCATTAGCACCTCAAGATACAAAGACGCATGAGGATGCACTTGGGGCTGTAGCTTGCCTGTGTCATTAAAAGTCCTGAAAAACTAGAATTCATCTTTCACTCTTCTCTGTAGGCATTTAAAATACACTTTTACCCCTTAAAACAGACAAGTTTTAAAAACTGAAATATATTTGACATGTAACATTGTATAATTTTAAGGTTAACACTTTTATATATTGTGATATGATTGTCACCCTAGTCATAATTAGCACTTCTATCAAGTTACATAATTATTTCTTTTTGGTGAGGGGAATAATTAAGTTCTAGTCTCTTAAAAAGGTTGAATACAATATTGCTGTTGATATTCACTACTCCATGCATTAGATCTCTAGGGCTTATGTCGTTAAACTGGTAACTACTTGTGGTAAGTGTGTGCTTTTAAACCTCATCTGCTCTATCCCTCCCCCACCCCCTGCTCCCAGCCCCTGGTACCCACCATTTTACTGTTTTTATGAGTTTGGCTTTTTTAGATTCCACACAAAAGTGACATCAGACAGCCCTTGTCTTCCTCTGACTTATTTCACTTAGCATGATGTGCTCAAGGTCTATCCAAGCAGTTGCAAATGCCAGGACGCCCTTCTTTTTCATGTCTTAACATTTCATTGTAATATGTCACATCTTTTTAATCTATTCATCCATCGATGGGCACTTAGGTTATTGTGAATAAACATGGGGGTGCAGATATCTCTGTGAGACCCTAATTCCATTTCCTTTGCGTATATACCCAGAAGAGGCATTGCTGGATTACATGGTAGACACATTTTTAATGTTTTGAGGAAGCTCCTTACTGTTTTCCATAGTGGCTGAACCAATTTGCATTCCCACCAACAGTGCACAAGGGTCTCTTTTCTCCACATTCGCCAGCGCTTGTTATCTCCTCCATGACATCCATCCCACAAGTGTGAGGCCATATCTCAGCGTGGTTTTGATTTGCATTTCCCTGGTGATTAGTGATGTTCAGCATCTTTTTATGCACCGGTTGGCCATTTGGATGTCTCAGACAATGAATTTAAATTAGTGACAGTTTTCACCATCAAACAATATATTCATTTGCAAATAGATTTTAAAAATAGTTCCAAGGCTCTTACTGAGACCGTGTCTTTTGCATGCCACTTCTTCCTTTGTCCGTTAACTGTCCCCATGGTGAAGAGTACCTGCCTCCTACACTGGGCATCCTTTCAGAACCAGGACAGACAAGGTGGGGGGTCATGTGTTAGCTGAGCAAACGATGCTTAATGTTATTCAACTGCGAGGCCCGTCAGTGGTGTGTGGACTAGGACAGATTGATAAATATGTGGTCATTAACCAGATTTAGTGAATACAATTTTTACCACTCCCCCTTCTGCCTTCACAATGATCACTGAGTGGTTCTAGGTGAGAAGCACCCACTTTGTTCTGGCTCAGACACTGGGACAGCCCACTTCCACACATTATTCTAATATATTTAACAATCAGGCTCTTCTCCTTTCGCACAGAACAGGACGGACAATGAAAAGAGTCACTGAAAACCAGGAGCTCTGTTGGCATAACTGAGAACATCAAGGACAGGCACAAGGACAAAGGCCCAGCTGCCCATGGACAAGATGGATTTCTCAGAACTTAAGGCTTCGAAGCACCGGGAGGACTTCCCTGACGATGGGGGTTTCTCCCAATCTAATCTACATGCCGATCACAATTTTTGCTTTGAAAACAACATCCTGGGTGTCTCAGATCAAGCGATTCCAACAGCAAAGGACCCTCAGGAGAGGACTGCCCGTGAGGGAATGTGCAGAAGTGCAGGCGCAGTCTTGACTCTGGGCAAAACAACTGAACACGCTGCCAAGAAAAAATCTGATGAAGAGCAATACTGCCCTCCAACTCTTCACACCCCAGCTACGAAAGGGGACCGTTCAAAGTCAGGCCTTTCTGATCTTTTACAGCATCATCTTTCCAAAGAGGAGCTTTTAGAGGGCCAAGGCAGTCATCGTGAAACTCTCCCAGAGCTCTCCGGTGCTGACATTGTTAAAAGTCTTATTTTGCATTATGTTAAGAGTTTTTGGCCAAAAGAACCAACCCCAGAACTCGCTGACCAGCTCAATCCCCTGAGGGAGGATGACATGGGCAGTGAGCCCAGCTGTTGCCGGACCACAACAGCAGAGAACACCTCTGAGACAGAAGAGCCAGTGGCTGCTGGAGACGGCAGCCTTCCACAAAGTTCCACTTTTCTAACTAAACCCAAGAGTCCAAGCAATAAACAAAAAGGCTTCCAAGAGCAGAAACTGCAGACGGAGAACACGAGATCAGGCCCTGGGTTCAAACATGGCCAAGCCTATTACCCGTGCTCTGATCGCTCTAGTGTTGCTCCTCAAGTGAAAATCCCTAAATATAATATGATTGATAAACCACTTCCAACAGACAAACAAGCCAGCTTTTCTCCTGAACTGAGAGATAGGTTAGCTCTTAGACAAGAAATCTCAGAAGGCATGGCTAGGCCAGACCGTGCGGAGATGGAAGAGCAGGAAAGGAAGACTAGGGACCCCTCCCGGCAGACGGAGGTAAGAGAAGTTGCCTCCGGAAACAGGCTGAGGCCGCTCCTCTGTGCCAGAGCTGGTCTCTGGAAGGTGACTGAACCCCATTCCAGTTCTGAGGTTCTTGTTCCAGTTCTGAGCAAGTTCTGTGACCTCTCAGAAGCCCAGTGGGTGTCTCATGAGAAGAATCAGGGGCTAGAATAATAATAACACATCATAGAATTAAATCCAAATTCTCCCACCTGGAATTTGAGTTCCCTCATCTTTTTAAAAAAAAATATGTTTTTATTGATTTCAGAGAAGAAGAGAGAGGGAGAGAGAGAGAGAAACATCAATGATGAGAGAGAATCATTGATTGGCTGCCTCCAGCATGCCCGTCTGGGGATCAAGCCTGCAACCCAGGCATGTGTCCTGACCTGGAATTGAACCGTGACCTCCTGGTTCATAGGTTGATGCTCACTGGCTGGGCATCTCTAGTCCTTTCAGGTTGGAGAACTGGACTCTATAAGTTCCATATCCATCATGTCATTGAGACATTCATAATAGTTCATCTGGTGAGACCACAACCGTTTAGCTGATGCCACTGATCTATTTCTGAGCTCTATGTGCTATGAGCAATGGGCTCTGGAATGTAAACTCCTGTCCCACCACTGTGAGCGGAGAGGGGCATGTCCTGGTAAAAATCGCTGTCTTGACACATGTTATGGAATGGAATGCATACTATTTTATATTCTTCTCTAGGGTGTGGCTACCATGCATTTGGTGTTAGTGAGAGCAACAGACCTGGTGAGAGAAGACCTAGGGCTGTACTCTAGCTTTAGGAGAAACATTTGTGTGTTCCATATAATAGGATCAGACATGATAGTATTAACGGCTAACATGTACTCAGTGCTTACCACGTGCCTGAGTCTAAGTACTTAACGCTCCTCATAAGGACCCCAGGAATAGATTCTATTACTGTCCCCATTTTCCTGCTGAGAACTTGAGGGTTTTGGTGATAAATAATTGCCCTGGGCCACCCACAGATCAGTGTCAGAGGTGATTCAGCCTTGATGCAACATGGGGTGCCTGGAGGACCAGAACCATCAGCCATTCGGAATAATGGCGTTCTTGATCACTATCAACAGTAACACTTTCTTATCCTTTAATTATGCAGATGCAGCCTGCAACACACAGCCACCAAGAACATCTCACAGGTACTAGTGTTTTTTCAACCTCTTTCATGTAGATACACATTTAGAAAGTATTTTTACATAGCAAATGGTGGTGATTGCCACCGACTTCCATTTTCAGGACTTACTAAGTCTGCAGTGAACTTGAGATGAATGGTAGGCCAACTTATTCTCTCTTCTATGGGAACAGAATCTAAGACACGCCTCTGGAAGCTGTCATTGACCTCTCAGAAAGACCCTTCCTTGAGTTCTATCATATTCCAGAAGATATCCCAAGGGAGAGAGATGTGCCAGAAGCTAAAAGAACAGACTGATCAGCTGAAGACTAAAGTAATACCTTTAAAGGTTATGAACAGTAGAAGTGACCAAATTCAAATATAAGATACCATGCCACTCATGAAACATTGTATTTTTTTCACTCCAGGTGCAAGAATTTTCCAGAAGCCTAGCCCAGGACTGCCCCGGTCATGAGCAAGATGAGAGGCTGGTAATAAGTATTTCCTGGGGAATCTGACCTGGGAAAGTACAAGGGCTGCCCAGCACCGGGCCTTCTCTGCAGGGGGCAGTGGAGGTGCTCGGGTGAAAACGTTTTGACAGGGGTTAAGAGCAGCAACCTTGTGTCCAGAGCCGAATGGCGCCAGGAGCCTCGCCTTGGTCATACATATATAACTCCCGAGAGTGCTAAATCAAATTGAATTAAGATCCTTAATAACATATTTCAAGCTGGTGGTATGGAAACTAGTACAGAATTGTGTTAATGTTTAATTTACGAGATTTCCTCTGTTCCTTTCACCCATCTTCCCATCCCCCCAGTCTCCTTCCCGAAGTGTTGAGGCTCAGGTCTCACTGATTATTTGAGGGCTGGGGCTTCATGTTACAGGAGCGAAAAGAGCTTAGAATTTCTCTACGTGCTTAGCCCTCTCTCTTTCTCAGGGGATCTATTACGTATGGCTGTTTGCTGTTTTTCTTCACCAGTTGCCCCATAATAAATCTGAGACCAGGGCAGGTCCAAGAGACTAGCAAAGGGTCTCTTATAAAGGGTCACGGGGCCCATCCAGAGTCGACGGGTCCCAGGGGGTGTAGGTTATAAGAATTACCAGGATCTGGCACCTCCATCTGTAACACTTTGGAATCTTAAGAGTGATCCTGAAGCTGTGCTTTCAGATCAAAATCTTTGGGTTCCACATCCTTGCTGGTTGTATTTAACCAAGTCGCTCATTTATGTTGTAACTACCACAGCCTTGTTCATCAGTGCCCGGGTCATGGGAAGTGGGGGTGCAGCCTGGCAACGGGGCAAAAAGTGAGACTGTGAGAGCCAGAAATGTGCAAAGTGAGGATGTACTCTAGGCCCCTGGGTCAACCGCAAGACATGGTCACAAGTCGTGATGTAAAGGGCACAAGCAAAGCTCAGGCAGGCTGTGCTTCACAGCCCAAACAGCACACAAACCGGGAGGATCCGAACCTTAAGAGATGGTTCATTATTCATTCATTCATCATACTAATTAAATAACTCATTCACTCATTCAACAAACATGTATTGGGTGTTTCCCATGTCACAGACTCTCTACTAGGGATTTGGAGATGAAACTATTTCATTTTCTAGCGGCAGGCAGTCTCCTAAGAACAACAGGTTGGTAAACTGACAAGTGACACGCAGCTTGAGAAAGGTTACCGGTGATGCTAAGGGCAGCTGGGAAGAGGCTCACCCTTGTCAGTGAGAGCAAGGCGCTTCCGAGGGCTTCCTAGGAGTGTAGGAGGAATCTAGGTAAGCTTGGCAGAGTAGCGAGCACGGGGTGGTCCAGGAAAAGGAGCCAGCAGGGGCCATGGCCCAGGAAGGAAAGTGCTGAGCATGTGGGGAACTGCGTGGTGTGACAATTGACCAGATGCAGCCCAGGGTACATGCGGTGAAGAGCGGAATGGACAAGACTAGAAGGGTAGACAACAGCTTTAAGCCACACTGGGGAGCTTGGATTTCATCCTGAGGTTGAGTGATGGGCAGCCTGGGGCCTTAACATCAAGAAAAAGTGAACACCAAGGGGGCAAGACTGTAGGGACAGAGACTGGCTAATAAGCCATATCCAGGGAACACGTTATGAGGACCTGAACCAAAGCTGACAGTAAGGATGAGAAGGGACAAGTCTAAGGGTTTAAGGAAGTGGGGGTGGATTGAAAGGGGTGAGTAAAGGGAGGAGGCTTGGATGAATTTCAGATTTGTAGCTTAGACAATCGAGGTCAGGAATAAAAGTGGAGGGTCCAGTTCAGAATGCATGTGGGAGGCAGGCAGGAGGCCAGTTCCGTTTGTGACATTGTGAGCTCCCTGCAAGATTTCCAATTGGAGAGGTCCAGGAGGCAATTGGAGCGATGGATCTGGACCAAAGGAGGACTTGTTTGGGCCAGAAATGTGAACTTGAGTATAGTTGTGGGTTGAAGCTATGGGATATATGAGATTGCCGAGGCAAAGACAGGGAGTAAGCAGTGAAGTCCAAGGTTAGAATCATGGGAAACAGCAATCCAGGGCAGGTGAAAGAAGCGAGGTCCTCCAAGGAGACCTAAGGCAAACCTGGAAGGGGCAGCTGCAGAGGCCAAGAGAAAAGACAGTGCTAAGAAGTAGGGAATGAGCCACACCTCTAAATGTTCAAGGAACGAAGGAAGGAATGCATGATGTGCCTTGGGTTTGGCAACCCGGAGGTCATGAGGGACCTTGGCCAGCTCGGTGTCAATAAAGTGGTGGGTCAATGGAAGTCAGATTGGGGGAGTTAAGGAGTGAATGACAAAGGCAAACTCCCCAAACTCAAGCTTTTAGGAACTGAGAGAATACAGAATTTTAAGGGGCCAAGCAAAGCAGGGGGAACTAGTTCAAGACACTGGCCTTGTGAGGCCTTGACTCAGGACATTCTTCCTGATGTTCAAGGGCATGTGGGATTTGTGTTGGGTCAGAGAGGGGAGGTCAGGTGACTCTTGACAGTGTCAGCCTTGGTCCAGGTCCCTTTGGTTCCGTGTCAGGAGATGTTCAGACAGGGCTACAGTGAACTTCTCGGCATGAGCAGCACAACACAGAAAGCATTTTGATAATGGAGCAGCCATCTACACATTGGTTGTATGATCTTAGATATGTAGTATGTCTTCCTATCTCAGAGTTGTTAGGAGAATTAAATGAGGAAAATTTATGGCTAGAAAACTATGCCCTATCTTCTTCTGAGATATGACATGATCAAAATCCAAGACCATAAATTATAATTTATAATTAGCTTTCTTCTCTTTCCTCCTTCCTTTAAATTCTTTCTCATGATTTTAATGTCATGTTTGTGCTACCAATTCCTCAGTGACTAGTCCTAACTTCCCATTCATATCTCCAAATGTTCGCATCCTCACTTGGATGGCCCACTGTACTGAAAATTCTCTCTCATCCAACACTGGAACTTATTGATATTGACATCTTCATTCAAAGTTGTTAGCCTTTCCAAATTCCTCCTTTTAGTCAGGGCTTTCACGCTTTGCCCATCTCCCAAGCTAGACCCCTGGTCATTGACTGTGAGGTTTATAAAATCAGCATCCTGGTAGGAATTAGGTGGCCTGCTCCGATGGAGTAATCAAAGAGAGTTTAATAAGGCATCATTTAATAACAGTGTGGACAAGATTAAGGGACAGAGGAAAAACAAATACTCCAGCCCAAGGACAGTAGCTGTAGCTATAGGAGTAGCTGACAAGCTCTGTGGCTTTTGGTAGAGACACGGTTGGTTCATGATGAAATAGGCAGGAGGAAATCAGGGGAACAAAGACCCCTACCTCATCCTTCTTCAGTTTCTCCCTCCTATTGATGCAGTCCATGGAAGGTCAGCCTCCTGGAGGGGCACGGAGAAGGATGGAGGATGGATCTGGGGGAAGAAATGGAAAACATTTACCACACTTGCCTTTTTTTATACCCAATAGTTAATATGTTTCCAAACGTCTTTATCCATTGTTAATAATAATAATGATAGCTACCCACTATTGAGTATGTAGTATGTTGCTGGCACTAAGCATTAGCTCATTAAATTTTCACAATATGAAAAAAATGAAGTTTAGAGTTCAAGTTCACTAAAATCATACAATTAGTAGGGGACAGTCTGAACTTGATGGTCTAACTCTGGAGGTCTAATCCTTTAACTCCTGATCCTTTTTTTGCCCTGGGGAATCTCTCTCTCTGATTCATCCCTTCCTCTCCATTTTCATGAGTGCTGCCTGGTCCAGGCCCTCCTGAGCACCCTTCAAGCCTCACTTCAGTCTCACCTCAACTTCCAGCTGTTCCTTCCCCATCTCACCCTCTAAGTGCCACAGACTCAAAGCCAGGTCCTCTAAGCTCAGTTCCCTTGTAAGATCTATGTGGCATCAGACATACTCCCTAGAGCTCCGCTTTCCTCCTCTATAAAACCAGGGTAATAAAGTCTACTTCGCAACATCTACAACACTGATAAGTAAGATAAGGAACAGAACATGTTCTAGAAACTAAAAATCATTCTGCAAATATGCACGGTTATTAACACCCGTTCAGAGGCTCTGAGTGGGTTCTGGGAGAGAAATCAGCTTTGTGCTATGAGTGAGGGTGGTATATAGAGATGGCCCGTCTGCATTTCAGATGTCAGACTCCAAAACAAAACAATGGCCAGGAAAAGGATGATGGCTCCATTTTGCATGACAGTAGGGTACACCCTCATGGGTTTGGGGAAAACAACTCCATGCGCAGGGCTACATGTGAGTGATGCCAGTGCCTTCTCTGCCACAGGAGCTGCAGAAACTGCAGGCACATCTGGAACTGCTGAAGCAGGAGTTTGTGGCTGAGGAGCAGCTGACTTTGGAACAGCAAGTCCACAAGCCTAAATCCCCAGCTGTCAGTGACTTTGACCCCAAAAGGTCAGGATTAAACTGTGAGAGTTTGGAAGGGTTGGAGAAAAGATCTCTTCCAGTGGGACTCAAACGTGGCTGCTGGTTTAGTGCCTGAGAACCACGAAAGGCCCAGAAAGGTCTAGAGTCAGTAAAACCCCTGCCACCAATGAGTAGGTGTCACCACATACGAAGGACAGTGAGGAATTCCTGCTACGTGGAAGGTCCCATGCTAGGTGATGACCAGATGGCGTGTCCAGAATGAACAGCTATCTCTTGGCGGAGACAATGTGCCGCCATCTTGCATTTCGTAGGATGTCATGAGAATTGGTTCTGAGGCCCAGAAGAGCACAAGAACACCATGGAAGGGCTCACAGTCTAACCCAGAGACCCTTCACCTCTCCACCCTCCTCTATCCTCTCCCTCACCCCCCTCTTCCCCTTATTTCTCCCACCTGATTCTTCTCTTCTGTCCCACTTCCCTGCCCCCCTCAATTCCCCGTTTTCTTTCTCATCCACAGACCATTTCAAAGGGGCAGTGGGCTGGAGAGGATCATTGTCAGGTTGGTTAATGTTGGGGTGAGGGACCCACAAATCCTGATAAAGAGAAAATGTTAAAACTTAAGTGATTCCTGCCCTAACCGGTTTGGTTCAGTGGATAGAGCATTGGCCTGCGGACTGAAGGGTCCCAGGTTCGATTCTGGCCAAGGGCATGTACCTTGGTTGCCAGCACATCCCCAGTGGGGAATGTGCAGGAGGCAGCTGATCGATGTTTCTCTCTCATCGATGTTTCTAATTTTCTATCCCTCTCCCTTCCCTTCTATAAAAAAAAATCAATATAATTTTTTAAAAAAACTAAAAAAAAAACCCAAAACTTAAGTGATTCCTGAGCAAATCCACATTAGAATCTTGGATGCATACTTACACTGAAGTTTCCAACTGGCCATTTTTATGGCACCACAATCCTCTTTCCAACCCAAATAGCTTTAAGATGTATTCCAGGAATTAAGGCCGGGATTGTTTCCATATAATTTCCTGCTATGGATTAAAAGAATCCATTCAGTGGGCTTAATATTCGTAAGGTCAGCTCTTTCTATTCATAGCATCTTAACACAAATCATTCTTGATGCCAAAATAGTTTAATGGCTTATATTTTAGCACTTGCATCCTGAGGCTTTTTTCCCAAAGTACAATTTTACTTTTTCAAAATGAATGAAACCTCTATTTGCTGTTACTTCAACACCAACTAATTAGACAGCAAGGATAGGGTTTTAATATTGATTTTCCATCCAAAGCCTTTAAAAAAAAAAATCTCCATCTGCTTTCTCTATTTGTTTAACAACGAAAGGAGTAAGGACATTTATTGTCCAAGGAATCCCACTTGTTGGCAGCGGTTTAAAGACAGGCCTCTGTGCGCATGAAGACCAGAGGTATGCAATCCAGGCCTTGTTTAGATCCCAGTTACACCCACACCGCCTGGCCCCAGCATAAAGCAACAGAGTTCCAACTGCAATTATATCCCAGACACAGGAGCAGCTTTCCACACGGGCAAGCTCAGTAACCTCAGTGACATCACCTCGGGCAAGCAAAGTTGCTCGGTCCCAGGCTGGTCCTCCTGCTCTCACATGGGTGTAGCCTGTCAATGAGCAGAACCCCATGCAACCCTGGAGGGCTCTAACCCCTGAGACCAAAGGCTGTTGCAGATAGCTTTTTCTGTAGGGAAAGAATTCTGCAGATTCATTGGCTAATCGCTTGCTGAAGTCAACTGTTGCATTCTTATGAAAACCTTCTTATTATTGCCTTTAAAAGGTAAGATGCAAACATAACTGTTTGGATTTCATGCATCTTGTTTGTTAGAATGTTTTCTGGAAGTTGTTTGAGTCTTTCACACACACCAACACCCAAAACCAAGGGACCGATAAATGGGGTTCTATCTCCATCAAGCCCTGGTATTATTGTCTTTGCCTTTACAGAAGAGATAGCAAATCCCCTCAAAAATATCTTTTCTCTGTTTCCAAATCTGCATGTTTTCATGCCCCCCTTTCTTCCTTCACTCACTTTGCGGCCTCTCCAGCCCCATCTCTTCCCACGACCTGCGGCCTGCTTCAGCGTTTCTCTTCCTTCAGATGTTCAGTCTCTCCTTGTCCACTCTTCATTCTCTTCTGCCTGCCAGGGCAGAACACATTTCCCCATATTTCACTTGATTATCAATATGGTTTTTCATGTTGAGATCTTAGTCCTACCACTTACTGACCAGGCCAGCCTTTCCCACTGGTGGAAAAAGCCATGTTATTGTATACAAAATCTCCATGGGTAACGGGACGGGTCTGTTCCATCCCACCGACCTGGGTATCTACTCCTACGTCAACCACACAGTTTAAATCACTGGAGTTTAGTATATATTTTGAAAAGGTTCCTCCTGTTTAAACTTTCTTTAGCTATTCTTGCACTCTTATTAAAACTTTATAATCAGCTTACCAGATGTCCTTAATAAAACTCCATTAAAATTTTGTTCAGGATCATGTTGAATTTACAGATTAGTTTGGGAGGAATTAAAACCTTTGCAATGAGTATTCAGGTTAGGAGCTTGTTTTCTTCATGTAGATTTGACACTTTTTTTTGTTAAACTTGAACTTTGGAAGCACAGAAAGGTTAAGTGATTTGCCCGAGGATGCACAGCCAATGGGTAGCAAACTAGGGATCAGAGCCCAGGCCTCTCGAGGGACACTGAAACAGGGTGCCCATCAGGGCAGGCGTCCATTATGGGTCCTTTCTGACGACAGACCACTTAATAACATAGATCAATGCCATGGTCCAGACCTGCTGTTACTGGTTAGAATGTTGACTGCATGCCCTATACGATGCCTTCTGTGTATTTAGGAAAGCGGAAGGAGAAGTCTCCAGGTTGGAGATGATACGTGAAGATGTTGAAGGGGAGGTTGATGAAGGCAAACACACTTCAGCTGGCTCTCTTCCCAAGCGTTCTCCAACCCTCCCGGGTGACCTGCCATCCGCATCCTCTCCACCCTCAGATGAGGTAACGCATAACCTACAGCTCAGTTCCATGCCAGGAAACACGGGTCCTGTGCACTTGTAGAATACTCATTATGGAAACACAAAATTCTACTTTAATATTTCATGACAATTTAACTTTCCAAAGTTCCATGAATCATATTATTTTCAATGGAACCAGCTTGCAAAAACTGGAAGCTATTTCAAGTGTTGATTTTTAAAATCTCTTATTAGTATAAGGCGACCAGACATCCCGCTTTTGGTGGGACAGTCTCGATTTTTAACAATTTATCCCGCGTCCCACGGCGTTTTAAAAAAGTCCCGATTACTCTTTGTAAAATTTTAAGTAATAATAAAAGAAAAAGAAAGAACTCCCCCTGTCCCCCGTCAATGGTATACTGCTTTAAATCTAGTCACCTTATTAGTATAAGCTGTAACAGCTTAAAAACCGATGAACCACTGAAGAGCTATTTCTTCTGGTTGGATAGTAACATTTCTGTGGATCATGATGGAAGAAATAATTTTTCTTTTTAATGGTTTTGTACTCGCTCTTCTAGATAGAAAATGACACCCTGAGTGCAAGAACTATTTCCATGAGTCCACATCTGCATTTCCTTTCTCTCCGCTAAGTTCTTTTGGATTGTCTAAAGATGCAATATTAGGAATTCCAATCCATCACCACTGTCTTTTACACTTTCTGTTTTTAGTAGCCTCAACTATTAGAATATTTCATACTAAATTCTGAGAAACTGAATTGTCTAGATAATTGCCTTGACTTGATTCTTTGGTTTCAGTTGGTATGTGAAGACATGGCCTGTGGCTGACACTCAAAAATTGAATAGGTTTTGGTCAAAGTCAAGGACAACATGTTGAGCATTATACACAGTGGTGGGGCAAAAGTAGGTTTACAGTTGTGAGAACATGAAACACAGAGCTTATTCTTTTGTTATTATGTATTATTGATTATTGTTTTAATTTCCAAAGGAACATTGTAAACCTTTTGCCCCACCCTGTATAAATGTTAGCCTTTCCAAAGAAGTATGTTCACATCCTCAAAATACCTAGCTTCCTGGCAAAATCTCATTCATTTTAAGGCCCAGCTGCAGAGTTAGACCAGACAACTAAAGTTCAGAATTGAGATTTTCAGTATACAAAGTGCTCTAAGGAGCAGGACTGTGGTTAAGAACACAGCATACCGACAAAGGGCAAATGCCAGCTCTGTGTGTTACTTGCTACTCTGGGTGACCTGGTCAGGTTGCTTAAATTCTCTGAGCCTCAGGTTACTCATCATTAAAATGGGAACAATGGCCCAGGATGGTGGGAAGGAATAAGGAGGCCACGGGAGAAACACCTGGCACAGGAGCAGTCAACAAATGCTTGTTTTCGTCATAAGAAAACCCTGAAACCTTCCTCAAAATTAATGGGCAAAAGATGTGAACTAAAAGGTCGCAAGTAGGAAATACAATTAATAAGCAAGCACCTGGGAAACGCTTATCTCCTTTAATAGCAGAGGAAATGCTCATTAGCGCAAGGTGCCACCCCTTATTAAATTAACAAAAACATTTCCGACTAATAATTCCTGATGCAGCGGAAGGTGTGGCCACTGAGTGGCCCACATCGTTGGTGGCTGTGTAATTCCCACTGTTGTGGAAAGCAATTTGGCAGTTCCTGTCATCACACAAACATGTTCGTACCCTTTGACCCAGACGTTTCCTAAGGAAGTCATTCAAACACGGAAAAGGCTATCTGCACAGTGCTGCTTGTGCCGGCACTGTTTATCACGGTGAGAAAAGTGCGTTTCTCTTCTGTTCTCCTAGAGCAGGGTGGGGAACGTCCAGCCCACGGGCCATATAAGGTCCAGGAAATCATTTGGTCTGGCCCTGCCAAGGCTTTAGGGGTGAGGTAATTAAATGTTTGACCAAGTGTAGCAGGCTAATTTTTAAGTTGATATTTTTGTATGGCCTGAAGATGATGTTATAAATATCCAGAGAAAAGGTTCCCACCCTGAAAAGGGTAAAGCCACTGTAAGAAATACAGGCTGGGTGGTGTCAGCCCTTTCAGGCCAGTAATGCCTTTTTTTTTGGTGGGGGGGGGGAGGGAGGTTGAATTCCCTAAACCTTGTTTTAATTCTTAGTGGATTGTATTTCTTTGGAAAAGCTTTCAGAGCTCTACTAACTGATGGTCAGATTCATTTAAAGTTAGCTTCTAACATCTGTTCGTCCTCTGGTGGAGCTTGGGGTAACGTGAAACCCAAGGATAGGAAAAAGGGGAGAATACCCTCTCGTCTGTACACGAGATCTAAAATCTGCTTGGGGAAGGGAAGAAGACAGTATGTTGTGTTAAAGTTCTTTCTCTAAACCCTGGCCTACAGCACAGACCACTGAGGGAGCAGTCAGAACCGAGCAGCCTGCGGTGGTGGGCAGCGAGCCTGGGCTGCTTGTTGGGCAGAGCTGTGTGTGTGAGCAGCCAGGCGGTGAGTCACTTCCTGGGTCACAGCTGCATCTGTGTGCTTTGTGGTGCAGGACCCCCGCCACGCCTCCGCCTCCGGAAGGCAGCAACGTGCAGAGACAACTGGCCGGAGCTGTGCCTTCTGCCACCAGGTCCTCAAATGGTGAGGGCTTCTGGCTGCTAAGCTGCCAGGGTGGGTGGGAGCCGGGCCTGGGATAATGCCTCCAGTGAGAGTGGGCGTCAACTCGCTGACCGCGGCCAGAGTCCCTGGCACAGTTACAGAACCGCAGACCTCGGGGCTGGGCACGCAGCCCAGCCTCCCTCCCATTTACAAGTCCCTGTGGCTGTGGTTCTCCACTGGGGACAGCATCAAAGTCACCGGGCAGATGTTTAAATCATGCACACGCCTCAGCCCCACCTACTGTGACATCCTTGCCAGGGTGGAGCCTGGGAGGAATTCTTGTTTACATCTCCCGGGTGATCCTGATGAGCCCCTGGGTGAGAATCTCGGCTACAGCACATGGAGGGTGGTCTGTCCCGAGGGCTCCTTTGAACACTGCCAGGAGGGATAGTGTGACACACCCCTGCCCACCAGCTCCCCACCACCACTCCCCTTATGAGGGAAATTCCCTGTTGGATTCCCCTCTGCTCCGTGGTCCCACCAGAAATAACCCCTATCCCACACCTCAAGGCTTACTTCTCCCCCATTAACCGGCATGAAACCTTCAAGTTATAAATCATGTACACAGATATAAAACCCTACATATGAATTGGTGTTGCTTTGGAAATGCTCATTGGAGCAGCTGTTGGCCCATGTGAATTCGGCATCATTATTTGGAGTTTCCATGGACTGGGGCCAAAGCCTGGCTAATTTACCTTGGGAAGGTCAGGAGCAAGGAGGGCAGAGCTGTTTGGCAGCACTGTTACATGCATGTAATGGACTAATAGAAGCAGATGAGGAGGCTGACAGACTGGGGTTTCCTGAAAGAAAGCGTTCCCCCATGGGAACTGCACTCGTCATAAGTGTTCCATTGAGTTTCTGCCCCCCCCGCCCCCAAGAAAGAGCAGGGTGTGTGTGCTAACATCTACTGGTGTCACCTGGTGTGGCTCAGGACTTTAAACCATGTCTGTCATCAGCTCTGAGTCTAAACACAGGGGGCACTGATGTGCTCACTCCCCGAGTCATCCCAGCCCACTGTTTATATTTATTGAATTAAACCTATATTCTGAATTGTTTTAGGTTTTATTAAGTATAAAATTTTTTTTATGCTTAAAGAACATTTCTATCAAGCATTCAAGGTACTAAATGTTTCTCTTCCAAATTCCTAGCGTAGACCTTGAGGGACCAGTGTTCTAGACTAAATATACTTCTCTCTGATTGACAAGATGGAGAGAAAAGCCAAGTATAAAATCAGACCTAACAGTGAACCTACTGCTGGGGAGGGAGGAGACAGACATGATTTACAAACTGCAAGCTTGGTCAGTGCGTAAGAGTGCCGAGGAATGAGCTGAGCAGAGGGCTCCCCTTTGCTCTTTCAGCAGACGAGCTCTCTCAGGTGGGCTGTGTTCTTTGTAAAGCGTGCGGATGGACAGGACGCTGCAGGGCATTTGCTGGGTGGTGTGGGGTGGTGTGTATGCATGCAGGTAAATGGCATAGATGCTGCATGCAAATGCTTATCCCTTTGTGTTGTTTCTGTGGCAGGATTGGATTTAAGCCACTAAGACTGTCTTCTCAAGTAGAGTTGCCCTGAGCTGTTACATTTGGCAGAAAGATTTCAGCGCACAGAGAGGCTTAAGAGGCAGAAAAAGAAAGTCATGTTGGACTGAACTCAGCTGAGTGAGATCCAAGTTTCCCACTTCTGAGAGCAGATGTTCAAAGGCCCCAGAGGAGGGGGTGGAGAGAGAAAATGGGGTGTGAGGAAGTGTGACTCAGGAGGACAGCCTGTTTTTCCAAGAGAAGGGGAAAGGCTTGGCTTTCCAGCCCCAACCCCACAGGCACAGCGAGAGCACCTCATAGTCTCCCCTGGGAATCGGTCTCAGTCCTGCCTCATCGGCTAAGGCCAGGATACTTGGGCATGGTGCCTCCATTATAAGAATGAGCACCTTTCCTTGGGGGCCATTACGGTACCCAGGGGCTGAGCGAGAGCTTTAAGAATGTTAGTGGGATTCCTTTGGAGGAGTTAGGATTTCTGTGGAGGGAGACTGAAGCAACAGGTCAGAGGAAGCAACTGGTAAATGACAATTGTAGGGCATCTTTCTGATGCCCCCTGGTGGCCTGTACAGATAAAATTAAGCTCAGATGTCCCCCAGCTTCTAGGCCCATAAACCTGGGACAAAATCCCCTTTACGGACTCTTGGGATACAGTCAGTTTGCACTTACAGAGTCGAAGCCATGTGACCCATAGTGGCATACAGCACGGCTTCTTCCCGTAAGAACTGATTTTGAAACATGAATATGAAAAGAAACTCCAAATTTTATAATTCCAAGCTTTAAATTTCTATACTGTGTATGTATGATGGTTAGATATTATCCTCTGGGGAACAGATTTACTTTTTTTAAAAATAATAATTCCTCTTTTTTAAAAAAATATATTGTTATTGATTTCAGAGAGGAAAGGAAAGGAAGAAAGACAAACATCAATGATGAGAGAATCATTGATCGGCTGCCTCCTGCAAGCCCCCTGCTGGGGATTGAGTCCGAAACCTGGGCCTGTACCCTTAACTGGAATCGAACCCAGACCCTCAGTCCTCTGGTTGACGCTCTATCCACTGAGCCAAACCAGCTAAGGCCAAACAGATTCACTTTTAATGTTTGGAAACTATGTCCTTATCAGGCTAAACTGCACCACTTCTCAGGGGGAAGCTCACAGATAGGCAGAGGGGACCCCTGGGAGGGCGACATGCCCCTGCTGTACCGTCTAGGCTGACGTAAGAAACACGACTTGTCAGCCTTACCAATACGCTCACTACCTCTATTCAAAGTCTACTGCCGGTTCATGGGGTCTCTGCACCTTTTTAGGAAGCAAACCCTGGGGAAGGCAGGCTACAGAAGGACCAGCGGTGGAGGGCTTCCCATTGCCCTTCAGGAAAAGGCACCACATCCAGACTCACTTCTCGGTAAGCTGAGGGGCCTGGGGCTGTGGGTGCTCAGTCTTCAAGGTCCCTCTATGCAGGGTCTGCTCATGGTGGGCGCCAGCTTGCCACTGGCCACTCCAAATAGCATTGCCTAGGCTGCGGTGTTGCATGTTTGTTTGTTTTCAATGTGAAGAATTAAAAACTAAATGATTTAAAAGATGTAGTCAAGTAGGTGAACATGCCCACACCTATTTCTGCATGGACTGCATGGACTCGGTCCCTGGGTGGCCTCAGGGGTGTGTCATCCCGTCTAGCATGACCCACGTGTGCACCTGTCCACTTGTCCATGCACATGTCAGAGAAGCAGACAGAGCTGGGAGGAGACCCGGAGAGCACAGGGCATGGAATTCAATGGCTTTGAGTCCTAGGGGCCTTCCTCAACACGAATGGAAGCAGAAAAACATCCTCTGGCAATCTCTGCCCTGGGAGGGATGGGGGGAAGAGGCAGGGCCGGGCCTGCCTGCTCAGGCAGCTCCTGAATGTGACAATCACCCCTGAGCCTCATCTACCTCATTTATAAAGGAGGAACCGGAGCCAGAGAGCGAACAAGAATTACACTCAGAGATCTTACCTTCTTACAGCCTGTTAGCCAAGAGCCGTTCCCCAACTCACTGTCCTGTCACATTTAGTTCTATTTGTTCTCTGTAGATGGTATATTTAGTGATAATAATATAGGTTTCATTGATTGAACACTTACTATGCCAGATGCTATCAGAGTAGAGCTTTTCAAAGTGTGGTTGAAGGCCTCTGGATGTCCCTGAGACCCTTGCCGGGACCATGACGTCCTCTCCTTTCTAACTATACTGCATATTGGTGCAAGGCCAATATTGCAATAGATTGAATCAGGGGTCCTCGAACTACAGCCCGCGGGCCACATGCAGCCCGACGACATTTATCCGGCCTGCCGGGTGTTTTTGCCACCTTGTTTTTTCACTTCAAAATAAGATATGTGCAGTGTGCATAGGAATTTGTTCATAGTTTGGTTTTTTTTTTAAACTATAGTCCAGCCCTCCAACGGTCTGAGGGACAGTGAACTGGCCCCCTGTTTAAAAAGTTTGAGGACCCCTGGATTGAATGGAGATGCAGCTATGGAACCCAGCTGTCTTCTATTAACCCAGATAGTCAAGATACTTGCCAATACATAAAACATGCCACTCTAATTTTTATTTTCAAAAAGTTAGCTTTTGTTAAAAAGATTTTCTGTTAATATGAAATGGATCATTGTCATTTTAAATGATACCATAAGTAAAATATTTTTTAGATACTTCAGTTAAAAACAACTTTTTTAAGCCTCGGGACCACCCATTCAGTCTTGGAAAGATTTGAGTGATTCAAGCAAAAAATGACTTTATCTATAGATATTTCTCTACCCACCCATCTTCAGCTGACTGACTGTTGAGGACAACTCTTCTCCAGTCCAGGGGGACATTCCACCACAGGTACAGAAAATGGTGTATATCATGATAGGCAGCAGGACACACTACATGAACAGAAGTTCTCTAGGGCCCTCAATTTTATGTGTGTAGAAGGGTTATAAAATCAAAAGTTTGAGAACTATTGACGTAGTACATATAATTTAATGTATAACACCCACATAAGGTAGGAATTATCTTTAGAGATAAGGAAATGGCGCTCAGAAAAATTAAGTGACTTGCCAGGGTCAAAGAGGTGGTGTATCGTTATCTACAGCTGGGTAACGGGACCCCAAAACTTAGTGACTCAGAACAACCAACACTTACTAGCGCGTTTCTGTGGGTCAGGAATCTGGGAGCAGCTTACCTGGGTAGTTCGGGCTCAGCGTCTCTCACCAGGCTGCAGTTAAGATGCTGGCCAGCACTGATGTCATCTGAAGGCTTGACGGGAGATGAGAATCTTCTGCCAAGATGGTCACTGACAGGGCCATTAGTTGCTAGAGTGTCACTAAGACATGGTAGCCAGCTTCCCCAGAGCAAGGGATCCACGCGAAAGAACAAGACTGGAAATGTCAATATCCTTTATGACCTGATTTTGGAAGTTATTCACGATCACTACTGCTTTATCCTCTCTGTGTGAAGCAAGTCACTAATCCAGCCCACCTCTTGAACAATATGTCAAAGAATATGTGGAAAACAAAACAAAATAGTATGTGGAGCCTTAGCTGGTTTGGCTCAGTGGATAGAGCATCAGCCTATGGACTGGGGGGTCCCGGGTTCAATTCCAGTCAAGAGCACATGTCTGGGTTGCTGGCTCAGTCCCCAGTGTGTGTGTGTGTGTGTGTGTGGGGGGGGGGTATGCAAGAGGCAGCCGATCAATGATTCTCTCTCATCACTGATGTTTCTACCTCACCCTCTCCCTTCCTCTCTGAAATAAAAATATATTTAAAAAAAAAACTCATTAACTTTTCTTTCTATATTCTTCAAAGTAACTGTTACTCTTTATTAGAAAACATTGTGCGTGCACACACGCACACATACACAAAAAATATGTAGATATATGTCAACCCATCCATTGAAGGGGCAAAGGCAGGCCTCAATTTCAGGCCTGTCTGAATCTCTCGCTCACTGTGCAGCACAGCCTTCCCAGGCTAAGTCCCTGTCCTCTGTCTGTAATTTCTTTGGGTTCAGGATCAAGAAGGCACTCAGTAACTATGCACTGAGTGAGGTGTGGGGAAGAAAACAGTCCTTTCTAGAGCTCCTCCCATTTGTGACTTATACTTTGAAAGACCAAGTCCCCGATGAGTGAACTCATGGATGCAGCACTGGCAGAGACTGTGTCCTGGGCCTCTTCTCTCCCGGAGCTGAATGTGGCTTGGATACCCGAGCCCGCCGTGCTCACCTGCCTGGCCTAGGCTCCCACCCCCTGCATCCCCTGGAGCATCCCACTGCACCAGACACACATGCCCTCCATCACTGGCCTCGGGTGGCACTGGCGAGGGCACAGCTGATTCAGGTTCCTACATGGGCTTATGAACTGATGTGGGGAAAACCATCTTTCCAACCACCTGGGTGACAAAACATGAACTCCTGGTCACAGCCAGGGGCTGAGAAGAGAATGTGGATCCACTGGGGCAAATCTGGAAAAATGACTCTAAATGCAAGATGGTCTGATATCTCAGAGGGCCAAATTCTCACAGTTCACCTATCCTGCAAACTTTACTAAGCACCCACGAGTGCTAGGCAAATGGAGCTCTTATCAGAACACCTCTCTGCTGTCAGGGGGGGACCTGAATGTCACTCCTGGGCTGGCAACTGCACTAGGTAACCGCGGGGAAGTTGAGCACTGTGGTGTCTAGTGCAGACCTGGCTTGGTTAGAGCTCTGCTCGCCACACCACATTGTGTGACTACAATCGAGACTCACACTTCCTTGGTGTAACGTGGGTTTCTTCAGGTCCCGACGTAGGGCTCAGCGGCTCTTCTGCTGGCTCTACTGCTTCTGGCGCTGGGCTGCAGAGCAACCCCTGTGAGACCTGCGGCACGAGGACTCCCAACTGCTCCAGGGGCGGCCGTGAAGAACCACTGAGAGGTCAGGGCGACCAGGGAGCCTCCAAAGCGGTCAGAAGTGGGGACAGCTGTTGTTCCCAGGCAATGAGTCCTATTTTTAATCTTTCCTTTTTAGAATTTCATTACCGATACGACACCCCGGGACAGAATTACTTAAATCATAGCGACGGAAGAGCCTTTGTCCAGCTCCGCTTTTTAAATGAAGATAAGAATTCTCCACCTTGTAAGTACACCTCCTCCGTGACCCCATCTTTGTGAACAACCCCGTCTCCCTCCCAGGCCTGGGAGACCCACCCCGCTCCTTCCTCTCCTGTCTGCTACTCCTGAGGGGGAGTGAAGCCTCGTTTCTAGAGACTAGTGGGTAAGACAGGAGGCCTGGAAGGAGAAAGAGGGGAAGGTACAGAACGGGGGAGGGGGGAGAGGGGTGACTTTAACACACGTATCTTCTGTTTAATCTCTAATTTCTAGAATTGTCCTAGTGACTTAATTTCTGACTCTTAGAACCCTTGCTCCTAAAGTCGGAGGGGATTTCAGGCATCCAAGTGGGTCAACCTCTTGCAAGACAGTACCCCTCCACCTTCAGATGAAGTCGTTGAACCCAGAAAAGTTAGACTACATGCCCAGGTCGCACAGCTAGCGCCCAGAGAACCTAGACTCCTGGTCTCTTGTCTGCTAATAATTCCTTTTAAAAATGGAATTTCTTTCCTGAATCCTCTGACTTCAGAATACTTTATACAAAGTTCTTTATTTCCTATGTTCCTCAATTTTCTTATTTATTAAATTTTTATCAAACGTTTTAATCACATAGAGAAGTTCAGAAAATGAAACCCACATATTCATGATTGGGAGATCATTTCTGATGCTCCGAATTTAATCAGAACCAACATTTTCCAGCTTATTCAAAACCAAACTGGATCTGTCCCCAAAGAGCAAATTCAAAATCCTCTCAAGATGAGCGTGAGCCCAAACCTGGAAAGTAAGTATCACTTTCTCATTAGTAATGATTACAAGAATGGCTACCCATTGGTTGGGTGCATACTATGTGCTTATGCATTAAATTACCTCCCCAAGATCATCTAGATCCTGGGTAGGAGAGCTGGGATTCAAACTGAAGTCTGGCTAAGACGTCAGTCCTTCATGTGTTCACTCACCACGTTATCTGAGTGTCCACATCAGGTGCTGTGCTAGCTGCTGAACACAGTGACCGAGTGGACTCTGCCCCTGCCCTCATGGAGCTCACTTTTTGGGAAGAGGAGTCTGTGTGTGTGAGTTGCCTAGAAAGGGTCAAAGTGCTATTATCTAATATGGGGGTTCAGGGAAGCTCAACTCCAAAGATTAAATATGAATGAACTAGCAAGGGTAACCGGGGGGAAGAGAGAACCTTCCAGTCTATGTGAGCTTCCGATGTGGGAAGGCCGTGATGGGGGACGCTCAGCTGCGGTCATCCACCAAGGCACTGTGATAGCGGCAACCGGCAGAGGGTGCCAGCCTCCACACCAGCACACAGGGCACCCTGCACCCCACAGCCGAGGGTGGCACTTCACACGAGCATCCCTGTGCTTTTGCCTTCCAGAAAAAACGTTAAGGCTCCCATGACCTCCAGTTCAGACCTGGCTACATCCTCCCCGCATTTCCACTCTGGCAGGGTTTCTGGAAGCAAATCCTCAAGTGACATTAGCAGTGACGAGGGAACGAAATCTGAGGTGAGGACTCAGAAAAACATTCTAGAATCCTTGCAGCTTGTAAGTTTGGTCTTGCTGACCACAAAATTGATGGCTTCTAAATTATTACAGTATGGTGCACCCAAAAATGCTCTGCTAAAAACAGTGTGTGCTCAGCACTAACCTAAAGACTCAGGGCCTGAGCAGCCACGTGGTGTGCGCTACTCCTAAACTGGTTCCCAGGGAAACTTTGTGGGCAGTGCCTCAGCTACAGGATCCCCTGGCCGCTCACAGGACTGCTCCACCGACACTGGGCTCACAGCTGCTAGTCACGTGTTTTTTTCCAGTCAGAAACTAGAATCCCAGGCCAGTTCCGAAAGCTTGGGCACGCATGCGTGGTACCCCTGCCCACTCAGTGCTCATGTCCCTCAGGCCCCTGAGAGGCCCCAAGAACTTTCCTTTTCTCAGATCTCTTTCTCCACAGCGGGGAGAGGGCCCAGGAGGTTTATGACCTCATCTCTGATTCATGCTCATCAGTCACGTGTCAGTCCTTTTTCTGTCCCTTGCCCTAAAAAATACCTTCCATCTCTGACTGGTTTCCTAGGAAACCAACTCTCAAAAACAGAAACAGACCTCGTGGAAAAAACAGAAACAGACTGGGTGGAAAAAAGAGCACTCCCAATTCCACCTGGCAGCTGTGATGAAAGAACTCCATCAACAGGGACAATGGCAAATGTGTGTGACTGAAATATGCGCGCTTGTCCTCCGCAGGGTTTAGCCGAGTCTCTGGACCATGCTCTGAGGACAGCAACCATTTTGAAAGAAACGACTGATCAAATTATCAGAACTATTGCAGACGATCTCACCAAACTGCAGAGGTGGAGGAATCGACTGAAATACTAGTTTGATGCAAGGTGACTGGAGATTTGAGAAAAAAAGAGAGGTAAAGAAAACTTAATCTTCCCCTCAAATTATTTTACTTATTACACAATTTTGAAGGATACATTTCTAGAGAAAATGCCAAAATTGTAAGAAATGGGGAACACAAAAGTACTTAAATGAGAAAAAAGGGACCTCTGATTCTTATACTCAAATCAACAAGTATTTATTTTAAAATAAATCTGTTATTCCTAACTCATAATAAGAGAAATCTTATTTTTAGCTATTAGTATGGCAAAAAAAAAAAAAAAAAAGTTGGAAAACCCAGTGTCAGTGAGGCTGGGGGAGACAGGTACTCTCAGGCACTGCCGCTGGAAGTATAAACTGGTACAAATTCTATCAAATTCGACCTTGAGCAGCAATCCCACCACCACTAGCTGTTTACTTCACAGGTGACTCACTCAACCAACAGGCCACGGTATGTGAGGGAGGACGGCCATGCAGCACGGATGGGAATAGCCCCAACTGGAACTCATCTAAATACCCAATATGACCAAAGATATCAGTCATACAATTACCGCTCCGCAGCCAGTGAAAAGAAGAAGGTGGGTTAACCTTCGAGATAGTGTGAAGGGGGAGGCAAGATGCCTATTAAGGTGACCAGATTTAAAGCGGCACACCATTGACGGGGGTGGAGGGGTGTTCTTTCTTTTCCTTTTCTTTCTTTCTTTTTTTAAAAATTATTACTTAAAATATTACAAATCGGGACTTTTTTAAAATGCCGCGGGACACAGAGCAAATTGTTAAAAATCAGGACTGTCCCGCCAAAAGCGGGACATCTGGTCACCTTACTAATGATGCACATGTGTGATCTTTTGTGTATGGTCTTCAAAGGGCACACACACTACTGGAAAGCACACACTGAGTGGGCCTCTGGAAATGGAACCGGGAGTTCTGTGGGGAGAGGAGGGACTTTACATTTACTTTCTGTAGTTCTTACAAAATACTCATAAATCATTTGGTTGAAGATCTCTGGAAGTCAGAAATACACAAAATGACAGTCCTAGTTCTGGGTTCATGAAATTTGGGATGAAGTGAAGGCAATTCATTGTAACGGTGTACAACAAAGTGAAGGCAATTCATTGTAATGGTGTACTCACTGGCTCTTTCCCTCTTTCCCAAGGCCTCCATTCACTCCAAAGTCCAGAAATGGCTTCCCGCTCCCGGGCTGTGCTCAGGGGAAGAGCTGGATCACTCCCATGGAGAGGGTTCTGTGGTGACCACACAGCTGCTGTAGGTCCAGCTGGAGAATGGGTTATTTTTAGCTCTGGAGCTTGGAAATGAGTTTTGGTGCCTTGGGGGGGAGAGAGAGCAGAGGCCACACTCAAGACTCCTCTGACTTCGTGGCCAAGTTCCCGTTAGGCTGCGGCACTGTGAGGAAGAGTGAAGACTGTATTTTAAGAGAAAAAATGGGGTTTAAACTATATACATGCTGAGGGCTTTTAGCTTCATCACAGACCTAAACTCATCACAACCTGAGAACCTGTTTGTGTGCCAAGCATTGCCATCCTGTCCCCAAGTTTAAAATCACACAACTCTCTGGCTTAAAGTGTTCTTAAGCGACGCATTGTTTCTTGACCTTTCTGGGGTGCAAACCCCTTTGAGATCTGCTGAAACCTGTGGAGCCTCCCTCCCTATGCGTCACGCTCCCACGGAAAAGCGATACATAAACAGGAACAACTTGGCACCCAGTTTTCACAAGTCCACGGGCACCGAACAAGCCCATGGAACTGCTGGTAGAAAGCAGCACCATCCATGACCTTCCTGACCCCTCGCATTACCCTTTAGAGGAGCTCACTGCTGAAATCATTTTTGATTTAAAAACACAACCTACCTCTGCTGTATGTAGCTGTATTCTAGATGTAATTTCTCATCTCCTTGATGACTGAGGGCATTAGGAACAGTCACTGCACCATGACTCATCCGAGGAACAGAAGTAGGGCAACAGCCGGCAGGCTCCTGCGGAAGTGCTACAGGCTCTGATCTACAAAGATAATGGGAGATTTACTGATGCTGTAGCTTTGGCTGTGGCCTCCCTCACGCAACTTCTTTGTGCCAATGCTGATAGGCCTCTTTTCTAATCTTGCTGCAGGAATAAACCAGAAAAACAAGCTTGTAAAGCAACAGTGATTGTATCTCCAAATGCTGAGTCACAGGCTCAGGACTGCTGGGCAGGGGTGTTGTAAAGACACTTGGCACCCTCCACAGCATAGAGACCTCTGTGCTTGCTTCCTGCAGGTGCCAGGACCAGGACAGCCGGGTGAGGGGACAGCTTATAGAATGCTGTCGCCTCTTTAGCAGAAGTTCTAGCCATCCACTTTTACTACAGAGCACACAAGTGAAAACTCATCCTTTTATGATTCATTCCTATTCAATCTTATTAATATTTAGATGTAATACATACTAAATATGAACATGTATCTATATTTAATACCCAAATATTTGGTAGTAAAACTTTGCTATGGAAGGCATTTCTTGCTCCTTTGATTTTAAAAGAAATTGGCCTGGCCCTAGCTGGTTTGGCTCAGTGCAGAGAGCATCGGCCTGCAGACTGAAGGGTCCCTAGCAGTGGTTCTCAACCTTCCCAATGCCATGACCCTTTAATACAGTTCCTCATATTGTGGTGACCCCCAATCATAAAATTATTTCCGTTGCTACTGTTATGAATTGTAATGTAAATATCTGATATGCAGGATGTATTTAGGTGACCACTGCGAAAGGGTCGTTTGACTCCTAAAGGGTCGAGACTCACAAGTTGAGAACCGCTGGTCCTGGGTTTGATTCCGGTCAAGGGTACATGCCCAGTTTGCAGGCTTGGTCCCCAGCGGGGGCATGCGGGAGGCAGCCAATCGATGATTCTTTCTCATCATTGATGTTTCTCTCTCTCTCCCTCTCCCTTTCTCTCTGAAATAAATAAAAACATATTTAAAAAATAAAAAACATATCAGCCTGCATCCTGATGGGAGTCATGAGGGGTACCAGACACCCATGCCACAGCTGAGTTACAGAGGCATCACATCTAACATAAACTGCCAGGACCTGAGTCCTTTGGGATTGAATCCAAACATTTTGTATCATGAACTACTGATATTTTTCTTTGTTCTTGTAAATATGGCTGAGCAATGTGAATCCACTATACTTTGCAGACCAAGCACACTTCAACAGGAAGCAAAACCATGCTTCAGAGATAGTGAATAAATGTGTCAGCTGCAAGAACAAAAAAGGTTTTCAGGGTCTTGAAATCAGAATCTGTACATGCTAATCCTATGGAATTTAGGTGAGATGACCTCTTATGTCTCCAAGTTCAGTGAGAGATTTAGAAAACAAAGGGTCTCTTCAAGGCTAAGCCTCAAATATACCTGCAGTGCAGGTCTCACAGCATCTCCCATCAGTATAAAAGGGCAAAGTGATCACTGGGGGTTAAGTGACTGACTCAAACTGCCACTGTCTGCTGCCATCGCACCTGGAGTTCCATTTATCACAGGGCAATGTCTTAGTCTAAGTCTCTGTGCCACTTACCATTGAGTCCGCACAACTTCATTTTCAGCCTTTATGCCCTGTGGGATGGGATGGAGAGGCATGGAACCTAAAGCCAAGAGCTAAGAGATAATATGTAGCACACATTCTCACACTAAAATCAATTCCAGATGGATGGATGAGCTGCAAAAAATAAAATGAATACATCAAAATGTCCTAGAAGAAACCATGGGAGACTTAATA
>PVJC01000098.1:134211-171887 GCA_004026665.1 Murina feae | reverse complement strand
ACCCCTTGGCGGCACCGGGAAGTGGGAAAGGAAGGCAGCAGGGGACGGGTGAGTGGGAAAGAGTTGGCGGCCTGCTTGGCGGCTTCCCAGGTCCCTTCCGAGGATCAGGGAGCAGGAAAAGGCTGGCCTGACCACGAGGCGGGGTTTTCCCTGCTTTCTGGTGGCTGGAGGAAGATGGGCAGTAGGCAAGCTTGGGAGGTAGGCCGCACCCAGCCCTGGTCATGCTCAAAAAAGAGAACAACATGCTGGGGAGGGCAAGAGTCTGAGAGATCAACATAGAGGGGGTGCCTGCTCCAAGCCTCCACGGTGTGCCTGGGAGCAGGCCCCCAGCAGGTAGACACACACAGGAGGACTGCTCCGAGCCTCAGATGCGGCTGGGGGCAGGTCCCCAGTGGTGACACACACACACACACACACATACACACACACACACACAAAAGGCGCCTGGCAGACTGGGGCCATCATAGGACATCCACTGAGGGGTCCCAGACTGTGAGAGGGCACAGGCCGGGCTGAGGGACTCCCTCCACCCCGAGTGCACAAATTTTTGTGCACCGGGCCCCTAGTAGATAATAAACAGCACAACTTATGAAATGTTCTTGGAAAAAAGTTGAATGGGGATCTTATTTAAAGTTAAATTCTAGTTCATGGGCAATATGGGAGATAGAGGAATATGCTAAATGATTCTTGAGAAACTAAATAGATAAATCTGGAATGTGGGACATTTTACAAGAAAAGTTATTTGATTTCTTCAGTAAATCAAACATGTACAATAAAACCGAGTTTGGGATTGAAGGAAGAGTGCTACTCCAGGCTACAAAAACATAAGAGGCGTTAACCAAGCGTTATGTGCAGACCTTATTTAGATCTTGATTCTAGAAAACTAATTAATGCAAAACAATTTTGAGATAGTCTGATAAATATGAATATGACTTAGAGGATACTAGGGGATCGTTAAATTTTTAAAGTACAATAATGACATTGTGATTGTAGAAAGAAAACATATTTTTAGAGATATATGCTAAATAAGTAGGGGTGGAATTGTGTCTGGAATTTGCTTTAAAATACTTGTGCAAGCACAACCACAGCATAGATCACATACTAGTATATATCTGAGGGTGGCAAAATCTTGATGATTGTGGGATGTGGATATATGGGGGTTTATTTTATTCTCTTTATTTCTTTTATGTTTGAAATTTTTTCGTATGAATGTTTGAAAAAAGGAAATGGTCAGAAATACTGCTCTAGTTTTCTATTTTAATTACCGTGTCAAATATTTACATCATAAAATGGATAAGAGTGTTCTAATAAAGCCTTTGAAGTCTCACTCCAGCCAGTTTTCAGTTACTCCATCGCCTCATCACAGCTGAGCTCCTGGCCCCACCTCAGCCATTCCCATGCTGCAGTGGCCATTGAGATCAATGATGTTCTTGTGCCAAACAGCTCATAGAGCCTGCTCTGTGTGCAGGTGGGTGGATAAGACTCACCACTTCTAGTTATAGAAAAGCTTGACCATCCTGGCTGGGCACCACAATAGAATTCGGTTTGTGTGAGGATTCTCCTAGGGACTAAGTGATTAAGCAAACAAAACAGTTATGCTCTGTTCCCTTAGTTTTCCCATAGTGGATGGAATACTATTTTTCCTTTGTTGATCAAGGGCCAACTCAAATATCTTGAATACTTTCTTGGCCACCAACCCAAAGAATTGTTTTTCCTTTTTGTTCATCCTTAAATGTTTTACTTGGCAGTTAGGCAGTTACGGTGCTATGTCTTCAGCTTGCTGTCCATGACCCATTAGCTGGTCATAAAAGCAAATTAGTGAGTTGTAATCAACATTTTAAAAAGCAAAATAGGGTACGAATTAGTGTTTTGAATGTAGTAAGAGTATTATTTTCTAAAATTGGTTCCAATTTTGTGTGTGCATGTGTCTGTGTGTGCTTTATGGGTCTGATGGAACATGTATTTCTTGCTGTGGGGTACAGTCAAAACAGTTTGAAAGCCACTGTTTCAGGGAGCACGAAACCTACAAAGAAGAATGTGTTACAGATGAATGATTAGCAGTTTACTTGAGTCTTTGTATTAAAGCTACTGCTTTACAGTTTATTTTTAACACCATCCTCAGACACCACTTTGTATATGTATGTTCATGGGTGAGTGTATGTGTGCTTCAGCAGAGCAGTGGTAATTCGATGGAACTGTAATGTAGTTTAATAGTCAGTAGGGATTTTATCAGGTAACATGACTGCACATTTAAATTACTATTATGCTGTCCTAGCTGGTTAGGCTCAGTGGTTAGAACGTCGGCCTGGGGACCGAAGAGTCCCGGGTTCAGTTCAGCCAAGGGCACATGCCTGGGTTGCAGGCTCGATCCCCAGTAGTGGGTGGGCAGGAGGCAGCCCATCAATGATTCTCTCTCATTTAGTGTTTCTCTCTCTCTCTCCCTTTCTCTCTGAAGTCAATAAAAATATATTTAAAAAGTTAATAAAAAATAAATTACTTCATTGATTGGCTTATTTCACTTAGCATTATGTTCTCCAACTCCATCCATACGCCTGCAAATGCTAAGAACGCCTTCCTTTTTACAGCAGCATAGTATTCCATTGTGTAGCTGTACCACAGTTTTCTAATCCATTCATCTGTTGATGGGCACTTAGGCTGTTTCCAAATTTTTGCTATGGTAAATTGTGCTGCTATGAACATACCACATGTCCTCACTCATCCATGGATAATAATAACCATTATAAACTGGTGAACAAAAATAGATTCAGAGGCAGAACAACATCAAACAGACTGTCAAATTACAGCAACAAGGACAGGGACATGGGGGGGGGGTAACAGATCAGACATGGGACTTTTGTGTATGCATTTAAGCATATCCAATGGACACAAAACACTGGGGGGTAGGGGAGCCGGGGGGAAGGGCAGGGGGAAAAAGAGATATATGTATTAATCTTTGTAAAGCTTTATGTAATAATAATTTTTTTAAAAAATAAAAAAAAAGATATAAAACCCCCCCCAAAAAAATAAATTACTATTGTGCTGCCAAGTTAAGTAATAACATAGTCTTCTGAGGGCCTTGGGGTGAAACAGGTCCCGATGATGGGCTTTTAGTTCCTCTGGTTTGTATTTCAAGCGAATTCTTGGGCCTTTAGCAGCATATCATAGTGTGTATGGACTCTGTTTACAGCTCACCTCACTCAGGCATGCAGGAGGCAGTTTTGAATGTATTTGGTGTGAAGCTGGACTGACAAATTAATTTGAAAAGTGCCGGTTGGTTTTTATGTTTCCATATATAGAAAAGCATTTTAATCCTGACCATCTCTGTTTTTATTGAAAGTTTATTCACCTGTGGTTTTTCTATTACTTTTAAAAACTCTCTTGAAATGCCAGTGTTTCCAGAAGAATTCTGACCATTGCAAAAGTGAATTAGCAACAGAAATTAAATTTGCATATTTCAAGTTAATTCCAAGCTAAATAGGCTTTTATTCACCTGGTGTTACCTCAGTTTTGGTGGAGCATTTGACTAAATTTTAGCCAGATAAGATCATTTGAGAATATGTTTTTACGTTTGGGAGAAATTCCTAAATGTGCCCTTCTACTGATGCTGTGGTCATTACACTGAATTCAGTCTTCTTGGCCAAAGGGAACACACTTAATTTGTATTCAAACACCTCACTTCCTGGTAAATTTTTTTAGTAGTTAAATACGCAGCCTGGGAATCAGCCAGGGGTCCCCAAATCCCATGCTACCTCTTAGTGACAGGTCACAATTTTCTTAGCCTCCCTGAGCCTCAACTTCCTCAACTGTAGATGGAGATAATGATAGTGCTATTCTAATAGTGTCCATAAATTAAGACAGTGTCTACGGAAGCATAAAGCACAGTCCCCAGCATATTGTATGTGTTCAAAATAAATGCTATCTCTTTGCTTCTTCTGGTAGAGATTCTGTTCTTATCAAACTACACGGAGGCTCTAAGAGGGTAACATTCTTGAGGAACGTTTGCTTGCTGTACTCAGAGTAAATAGTGAGCGCCTTACGAATAGTAATCTCTGCCCTGTCCTTCCTCTGGACCTGACTCCCTACAGCTCTCCCTAGAACAAGTCAAACAGAAGGTGCTTATAACAGGATGTTGATCATTTACCTACAACTGATGAAAAGGTGAATATTTTCACAAACTGAGTCCAAATTTGCCATGTGGTTTTGGTGTTACAGACATCTTTAGAATGGATTGATGTGCTTAAAAAAAAAAATCAGTAAATGCTTTTTTATTTTATTTATTTATTTATTTTTACAATGAGTGACCTTTCATATGTGAGCATTCTTGTTCTGGAGAGAGAAAATTCGGTCTCAGCTATTCGAAACGTGTTTCTGGAGCTGGCATTGTTTGCAGAAGGAAAATATTTGAGCTTGGCATTTGTATAAGTTTTCTTTATGATGTACTTATTTCCAGGGGACAGAATTACTGTGGGGCAGGGATAATTAAGAATGAACATATCAGTCTTTTGAAGAACTGTTTAAAAATGAAAGCTAAGCTAATGCTACAAATAATATTTAAAAATTCACTGGTGTCCCTCCAGAGTAATTTCTGAGCTCTGGGCATTCAGCATTTGTTTTTTAGCTGCAACTGGAGAATCAGCTCTTGCCTGAACAGCCAAGGTTAAATAAAGAGCTAAGAAAGGATTTGGCCAATCTCCTCAGACTGCTACACTCTGGATGTTTGCGCCATTTAGAATCCACTGGATCTTTCTATAGTTTTCTTCTCTGCTTCTCAGCTACACACATACAATCTGCAGTATTTTCACCTTTATTTGAAACATTGACCAGTCTGTTCCCATGTGGCTCTGTTTCACTTTAACTTCCTCACACTGGGAATGGCATGCTATCGAAACGATCACAGCCTACATGTGTTTCTGTGGGCTGTTAGGCTGTGTCTCATTTTTTCAGTCTGACATTTTTGAGAGTCCCTACTGTTTAAGTCTTCAAGTTTGAAGTCTTGCTGCTGCTACGATGGCTTTTTTTTTTTTTTTTTTTTTTTTTTTTTTTTTTTTTTTTTTTTTTTTTTTTTTTTTTTTTTTTTTTTTTTTTTTTTTTTTTTTTTTTTTTTTTTAGCTTGCTGTGCTTTAAATATTCTCTTTTTAGAAAAGCATTTGACATTTTTATAGTTATTGTCTTAGTGTGCATCAGAGTAGTTGCATGATTTTATGTGCTTCCGAGGGCCAAAAACGCAGCCCCGTGCCCTTCCTCCCTATCAGCATAGGAGAGACAGCGGAAATCTGCTGAACAATTTCAAAGCTATAATTTTACAAGATCTGATTCAGTGGTTTTTGTTGTTGTTGCTTGAGTGTGTCACAGGCTCACACATTGAATAGGTGGATGAAAACAGACATGCTCCAAATTTCTCATGTGTGTAACCCTCAGTGGTTTGGAAAGGAACATTGATTATGGATGTATTAATGGTACAATTATAGACAGCTGAGGCATGATAAAGGCAACATCATGTCCACTTCATTAGAGACTCTTTTTTAAGGAGCATACAGTTGCATATGACTTTATAGTTGCTGTGTTTGTTTGTTTATTTTTAATTATGTTCTAAGATGTGGATAACCTTTTAAAACATACCCTACAAGATAAATGTTTACTGGCCATTTGAAAGGCAGCATAGTATTTGGGGGAAAAAATCAAATAGAAAATCCGTAAATAATGATGAACTCATATGTTAGATCTACTTTTTCTAGCTTGAATTGACCCACAGCTGTCCCCTTTGTCCTCTGAAGCAGCCTTCTGTGAGGCAGCTAGACTTTGCTCCCCATTTCTCCACTTGTTTTTACATCCCAATTCCACAAACTCACACTGTGCCATTGAAAGAGCAGACTTCATTCACGAATTTGCCTCCCATCACGATAGGCAGGCATCAATGCATGGAGAGGAGTAGAAGAATAGAAGATTAGATTGCTGCTGAAAGGAGACAGGCTATTCTTAAAGTGTTGCTGAGAATGACTAACCAGCTCAATGAGTTTTTTGACAACAGATATAAAAATTCTAAATAGGAGAGACACAGGAGTAAAACAGTGGAGAGAGCCTGGTCTTAGAGTCTGATAGACCTAGTTTTACATAATGACTGCTCTATTTAATAATTGTAAGATTGGGCAAGATGAATGAACCCTTCCTGGTCTTGTATTTTTATTACCTACTAACTGGGATAACAATATCCATTTTATAGTACTGTTTTTTTAGGATATATTTTAAATTAAGTTTATTGGGGTGACATTGGTCAACATGAACATATAGGTTTTAGGTGTGGGTTTCTGTGTTACAAGATCTGTATATTATAACGTGTCTACCCCACCTCCAAAGTCAAATCATCTCCTGACACCTGTTTTTAGGATAAAATGAGAAAAGGTATCTATAGCATTTAATTCAGTGCTCAATACATAGTGGGCATGTAATATGTGAAAATTAAATTATTCTTTCCACAGTATGCTCTTCTTTGTATGGAGTTTGCATATTCCTATTCCTGCTACCCAAAGTATTATTGTTAAGACCCCATTTCATGCTAACTTTTTATGAATCTGTGATAAAACCAGTTCTTTACATTGTACCCATTCCATTATATGCTACTTTTTAAATAGTAAATATGATCATCTGGATGGGGAAGGAACTAATTTAGCTAAGTTTCATCCAAGGATGACAATAGTTCTTTACTATGAGGTGAAATGGTGCATGGTGACAACAGCAGGGACAGTCTGCTACATGCATTTGCTAAGTGGCCAGACATTAGTACTCAGGTATTCCTAAAGATCCCTAAGAATAGTGCTTTCCTAATACATAAATGTTAAAATGGAGACTTGCATGCTTCGTAAAGATATGCTTGTTTGCAGCACACAGATCTATGGCAGGGGAAAGCCAGCCATCCCGGAGTTCAGCCACTTGCATATCACAGGGGCTCCTGGGCAAAGATGATAAACACGCAGGAGGTGAAGATCATGATAGCAATGACAGACACACTCACATCCTTCAAAGAGACTGTGATTAGCAACAGTGTTTTCTGAATAAAAAGACAACGCATATACACACAGAGACAGGTGTACACACAGACACATACCTTTGTGTGCATACATAATATCACACATATATACACACAGGAGGCAGAAGGCACGTATAAATAATAATATATGCTTCTAGAAAGGATCCAAAGATGCCTTCAGTAAAGTAATACCAATAAAAGGGGAAAAAACTATAAAATGAAGGGAAAAAATAATATACTGAATGTAAATGAGCTAAGACTTAACTTAGTTGGACATTACTTTTTCTAAAACCTCAACAATAGGGAGTAAAGCTAAGAACCAGACAATAAGCCACAGAAAATTTGCAAGGAGCTAATAGAGATGTCCCATGGTTATTAGAAAACCCAGTTCTATTTTTCCAAGCCCTTTTCTTTGCAAGTTTTCTTGCCTTTCAAAATCAGGCAAATTGACCTCAGCAAAAAGTGACAAGCCTGGATAAAGATGGAAAGAGTCAGGAAAATTAGAAAAAGCAACACAAAACAAAAAAGAAGAACCCAGGACTCAGACATGAATGGCACATGTGGAGAGACGTGTGGGGGCTTTGCTATGTTGTAGCACAGCGCAGTAATTATTGTTACTCGTGGTGGTTGCGCATAATTTAGACATCGGTTAAATTTTGGTAAATATTCTCTAAGAAAGTGCTCATTGTACAGGATTACCTTACAAAGGTGTCCATCCCAACTTGTGAAAGGAAGAAAAGTTGGCATTGCAAGGATAAGTATCAACTATCCCAAAATTTACTTATATGGAATATCCCAGTTGGGATTTGTGAAGATGTATAATGCGTTTGTGGATGAAGAGGGTAAAGTGTGGTTCAGGTCATGATAGCCTATTAGAACCTTGAAATCTTGGTTGTCTCCCCAGTCAGTGTGGTCTCCATGCATCTGTCGGGCTAACCTGGCATTTGGCTGTCCACGCGGATGAACCATGCTAATCTCAGTCTCACAGGAGAAGCAGAATGGGAAGCAACACACTTATTTTGGCAGCAGCACTAGCATTAGTAGTAGCAGCAGCATCAATTACGATTTAATAAGCCCCATTCTCCCCACTGTGTCTTTGCGGCCACGCGGGTACCATTTTGTGCAGTAGAGTGGTAAATCAAATGGTACTCTACTGGGTGGGAAGAGTAACCGCGTCGCTCTTGGCGTCCAACTTTATTACCTGAGTGTGAGAAAAGCTTTGGGGAGATGGAGGCCATTAAATGCCCCCAGAGTGTACAATATGGTTAAAAGTACTAACATTCCCCCATTTTCTATGGGACAAGATGGACATCACCATCAGGAAGAGGTGGTCCAAGGGTACTCTATGTTCATTCTCTGCTGAAGGCTAACAAAGGAATAAAAATATACTGCTTACAAGTTTCAGAAAAAAAATGAGGGAGATTAGAGGACATTTTCCTCTGATTTCAGTTATTAGTTTAGTTGGGATTTATGCCCAGTCTCCTTACACACATTTTAAGTAGTTTATATAACAAAAAGGATATTAAAGTAATAAAAATACTTCAAAATGATCAAAGAAAGTTCGTTCTGCCCCTTTGAATATATGGTGTGTGTACCCAGTTCACTTAAAATGTTAGGCACACCAAATAAATACATAATGCCAAATAAAAAGCATGCTCTCAAAAATAAATCTGGCCATGTTTCCTTATTCTAACTACACAGCATAGTCTACAAATTATTTCAAAACTGACCCAGGTTAACTAGGTTTATGAATTGCTATTAATTTAAATAAATATCCAGAGTAAGATTGTTAGTGGCTCTTAGCATCGTCTGCTCTTAAGTAAAATGTGACGCATTTAGGCCTCTAAAGGAATCAAGAGGGTTATTTTTATGGATATATTACAATTCTGGACTCTATATTTCAAATCTATCAGCAACTACAAATCACTTATTCATTTACACATGAGTATATGAAATTCCACAAACACTTATGAAGTGACAGTTAAATCAAAGCGACATTACTTAGGTGAGATTAGACTCTGCATAGAGTTAAAGGATTACCAAAAATTGCAGTCTAAACATAGTCTATCCCCAGTCGTGGTTTTAGAAAGCCAAGTTTCAGGTAGAACTAAACACTTTGATATCCCTCCAAGCCTTCCTCTATCCTTCTGCCATTTCATGACTAAAGTATTGAAAGCGAACATAGGTCTCAAAGGTGGTTAGAAAATGAAGCAAATTTTGTCCACTCCACTGCCACCTTCCCCAGGACAGCCTTATGCCAGCCATGGAGTCTGAAAATTACAAACTCAGTTATCAAAACACGTATCAGAACCTCAACACGTGCTGACTCGTTAGTAGAAAAACTGTATTTTTAACTTAGAAAGTTTTGTTCTGTGTTCAGGTATCATCATTTCAGGATGACCTTCATTTACAGGTTTAACATGACAACATTTTGAGTTTTGCCAAACTTTCTGGAGATCATTAAAATTAATTTAAATTCGTAATAACTAAGTGTTGGCTTGCCAGACATTTACCAGCGTCATAGATTAATTTAAATATACATTGGAGGCTAATGAGGAGTCAGACTTAATATACTGTGAATAATCACAGTGTTACCATTTGCTGATTGGTAGCTTGATTTCTGTCGTACAGACCAGTTGGAAAATGCGCTTGTCTGTTTTGTCCCTTGTCCTATCAAGATGGTAGCCAGTTAACATCCTGCAAAATAGTAGATGTTCAGCTTCAAGTAACAATATCTTCACTGTGTTAGGAGATACTGCACATTAGCCCTGAACTCTGAATTTGGTTTTATTTTTTTGCCATTAACTATTTCCATAGATTGAGCAAGGATAGAATATTTCCTGTGGATAGAATCTTTCAGGTGGTTTCCAGGATTTGTCATGTAGATTTATAGCATCCAACGTAAATATTTCAGTGACATAGAAAAAGTGTATCAGGATACCATTTCACTTAGTCTCAGAGTTCATGCGGGGCCCTTTTGGGATTGATTCAATGTCTCAGTTCCACAAAACTGCAAGCGAACTGCATTTCACGATTCAGCTGATAAGCCCTTTCTTCAGTGCACTCCAAGTTAGCATTAAAATGAAGGATTGTTTTTTTTTCTTTGACATTTCAGCCATTTAATCTCCTAACATGGAATCAAACAATAACATGTATCAAAAGAAGAGTATTTATGATGGTGAGAACATTGAAAGAGAACATAAATGCTTGATTCTCCCACTTGCCTGGTGACTGAGTATTTAATGACTCTGCATTGTAATTTAGTTACTGTAAAATAATACACTAGATTGCCTGTTAGGACTGTTCCAGTTCCATATGTTTTGATTCTGAAATAAATATTATGCTTAAAATGTCTACATTCTCTTAGAACTGGTTTGATCTAAAAAAAATGGGGCAAAAATGAAAATAGGTGTTTCTAGAAAGCATTTTTGAGAAATATATATATATATATATATATATATATATATATATTTAGTGCACTTTCGCTTAGGTTGCCAGTTCTAGTCAAAAGACCACTGATAGGGCGCTGGCGACTAGTACAACTAGTTAAACATGGAACTTTGTTTCACTTTAAAAAATGTATTCCATCCAAGAAAAGAAGTAGACATATGCATTCACGTAATCCCCCTTATATCCTCCAGAGCGTTTTCATCAGATGAATTTCCCCCAAAGGGCCTCTTAGCTACCAACAGCCTCTCCTTAGGACATATATATTTCTGACTGTGGTCATTTGTTAAAGAGAATTTTAGCAGATGTTGTTAATCAAGTACATTTAAGAGAGCTATTGCTTTTCACTTTCTCCCGTGGTATAACACTCTTGCAATAGCAGTTTGTCTGGGGTCCCCTTTATGAACCATCTGAGGACAATGATCTTTATTCTTGTAATCTCAGTTAGCAACGTTTCTCCTTCTGAACTAATCAGCACTATCTGCTGATTTCCTTGCATAATATTTTTATTTATATCAATTCGTTTTCATCCTTGGAGCAGTATTGCAAGCTGTTCTCTCTTGCAAAATACTTTTTGTTGTTGTTGTTGTAGAGGACACAACTATTAATGACTGAAAAATGTTGGGGCCACACTGCCATCACTGGCTGATTTGATGACCATGCAAAGATCCACGTGGCCCTGGCTGGTGCGGCTGAGCTTGTTGGACGTCATCCCATGCACCGGGAGGTTGGAGTGTGATTCTTGGTCAAGGGCACATGCCTGAGTCGTGGGCTGGATCTCCAGTAGGGGCGTGGAGGTAGCCAATCGATGATGTGCTCTCACATAGCTGTTTCTCTCTCTCTCCCTCTCCATTGCTCTCTCTCTAAAAATCAATAAACAATTCTTAAAAAGACACATGTAACTTGCTTAACTCCACATTCGAATACTTGAATGAATTTCTGTCCCAGAGTCTGATCAGTAAGCTCACATGGAACAAAAATTAGTTAACATCCTCCCCATAGTTTCCTTGAGAGATCAGTTGACACACCAAAGAATTATCATAATCATTTATTCAACAACCATTAATTAATCATTTACTTTGTGACAAATCTGTAGTAAGAGTGCTAAAAATGAGTGACATTAGCTACAATTTATTGAATGCCACTATATACCAGTTTCTAGGCCCTTTATATGTAATAACAGTTTAAGAAATTAATCTCTTCTTCTGCTAGTAAAATTCACATTCTAAGTGAGGAGACAAGCACAGAAGTGAATATTTGTGATACCTGCTACAAGAGAAATATGAGCAAACAGGGTTTGGTATATTACTTAAGCAGAAAATTAGATGCCAGAAAGTTGGTTTACATTATTTGAATCCTTGCTCAGAAATGGCTTAGTAGCTGTGAGACTTTGGGCAAGTTTCCTAACGTCTCTCTCTGATGGATATCTGCCTTTGTAACATAGGCATTCTCAAGGACAAAAGATATGGCTGCAAAGATTATTGTCCTGGGGGACCCCATGCCCAACTCCATGCAGCCATATACAGCACCATTCAGTAGTCCCCGATGGGTACTCTTAGGCTAGTGATGCAGTGATGAGGATCAGCAGGTGCGTAGACAACGTCAGCCACATTGCAGGTTGTGAGCCAGTGTTTACTACTGTTATAACATAAGGTAGAGTAACCCACGAGATTGATTCTTCATCAGGAAGGAGCATTCATGGAGATGTTTCAAGAAAGAAAAGATATCAAACACAACTCATGTCCTTCTTTCATCAAATCCCTACTATGGGAGCTAATATTCCCAGAAAATTACAGCTGTGTTGTTGGCAAGTTCTCGTCCTGTATTGTCAGAGCTCAGAAGCTGTTTTTAAGATGTCACAGGTACTTTAATGGTGTCACAGGTACTTTAGCACCGTCAGATTTGGTGTTGGCCATCAAAGTCCAGAATAATCGTTGCAATCATAAGGAAGCATGCCGATTCTCTGTTAGACTCGCTGTTGTATTTCCAAATCTCACCTTTGGAAAATGGCTTTAAAGTGCTTGAGGATCAAAGAGAAGAAACAATTATTCACCTGGAAAAGTGAAAACATTTCCAAAGAAGTAAGAACAACAGGAGGAAAGACAGGCTAAAGACAATGGTGTGATATGGGATATGTGGTGTGAGAGGAATTAGCAGATTCCAGGTGGGAATGTTTATTGAGCAGGTAGAATATGGGCCCAGGACACTGGAGAGGATTCGTAGCAAGAGACGCTGATTTAAAAGCTACACACATGTCTTTGAGGAGAACATTTGTGGGGATAGTCAACCTTACTGAGGAGATAAATTGAAAGGAAATGCCTGTATTTCAAGTGTATATGTAGAGAAATGGTTTTCCGTTTGACTAATAGGCAAGGGAGAAAGGAGCCTTAAAAATGAAAGTGATATTATATAATATCAAATGCTGCAGAGATGTAAGTGGACGATGACAGACAGGAAAGTTTGGTAATTAGAAGGCTATATGTGATCATCTAAAGGGCAAAGTGACCAGTGATTTCAGTGAAATTTTGAGAATAGAAGACAATTTATAGATTGAGCAAGAGATGAGAAAGTAGAGACATGCTACATAAAGAACTCTCAAAAATTTTGATGGTTTAAAGAAGAAAGTAGTCCTTAGAAAGGGAATTAGAGATAATTTTTTAGCTTAGAATAATGAATAGCTTTATAGGCAAAGGTAAATGAGCAAATGGAGGCGAGATTGAAAATGTAAAAAAAAAAAAAACAGGAATCCATCCCTCATGTATAATAGCTCAAAATCAAGAATGATTGTTGACCATTGTAAATCCAACTGGACTTTGGGAGGTAGAGGAAAATGGTTGGTCTAATAGGTCCTCTTCTAGCTTTTAAGTGTAGGCATCAACCACATTTTTGCCTTTTTAATGATTTCTCAGCTAGAGACTCAAACTCCATAGTCTTTCGTTCTTTGAGGACAAAAGTCATTCATCAGTATTAATTTTCACATTTGAAGCAAAAGAAGACTATAGCACACAGCCCTTGCATTTTACTTTTATTGGTTTAAAGGCATCTTGCGAACCATGTGCTCTGATAGACATCGCAGAAAATAATGCTACACTAAACACTTCTATAACGAATGTGCTGGGCAATGGCTGCCCCTACTTCATTTCTGGTTTTGAAACCAATATGAGATTAAAATAGATGAGGACTGTGATTGTGATTTTTGGTGTTGAACAGTAAAGACAAGAGAGGGTAAAAAGCTTAACAATTCTGCAGTGAACAAAGAAGGCAAAGCCCTACACCTTGACAGTTACCATCTCTTTAGTTTATGGCTTATTTAGCTTTTACTTTTATAAGTGATCAAAAGTTAAAGTTTGGGGATTACACAATCTTTTGTTTGCCCTTGTTGATGGATTGGTTCCTGCTTTCCTGAGTTTTAGTGGAAACAATTATATCATATAAGAAACTATCTCACTTGTTTCTATTCCCTGGCATCATATATGGAAAAATACAGCAGTTAGTTGAATTGTCTGCTAGAAAATGGCCTTTAAAGGAGACTATAGGAGAAAGAAACTTTGCAAGTGTATACTTTAAGGTTGGAGTGCAAGGGGGGTGTCCATTAGGGGGATGGCTGAGCTCACATTTCAATTTGTGAAGGTTATTTACTAATTCATGGAGGAAGTAACAGCTCTGAATTTAGTAGATTTTTGAGTTCATTTAGACCTGAATTATAAAAGTCAACATGATTACAGATTGTAGGGAGATAATATCTGGCCCTGGCTGTATTGTCCAGCAAATATTTCTGCCTTATTTGATCCAAGAAACCTCACATTTTCCTGTGCAATTGAAATGAATGTCTCAGGCAAAGGTATATCTTCTAATCTAATATTAAGATGAAGAGTGTATTTAAACAGGGGCTTTTAAAAAAGTGAAGAATCAGGAAAATGGCTGCAAACTTCTACTCTGCTTTGATTTTGAAGACCTGACTCCGCCTCATCTGTCTGTGAGGGTGGACAGCAATATATTTTGTTCTACACAATAAATGTGTCTTTGAAAAGTTATATTTAAAACCAATTTTCGGATTAAAAAATAATTTAAATCTACTCAAGTGACTTCCGTTACAAGAAATCTAGGTGAATCCCTTACGTAATGGAGGGTGCCTTCAAAATGGCCATTCCTCAGCTCAGATATGTGCACTCTACCATTTTTTTAAGTTCTGACTGTTTTGCTGTTGCAGTAATTTATTCGTTCACTAGATCAGGGACTCTTAACCTGGGTATCCACTCTACTTCTCTGCAAAACAACGATAGCACCGAACAGTCAGCTGCCTATTTTATTATTTTTGCTAACCAGGCTTGCTAATTCAGCTGATAAAACTGGGGCAAAAGCCATTTCTCCTTTTGCCCCAACCAGTGCCTCCCACCACTCTGTGAGCCCAGCCCCCAGGGCACCCTGAGTGGATACCGCTGGGCCTGCTCTCTGCAGCTCCTACGTGAGAGCCATCCCTCCCTGCTCTTCCTCCCCCAGCCAGAGCAGACTGGACCCCTGCAGCCACACTAGCATCCTTGGGACAAATACTCAATGTCCCATCCACTACCTGTCCTCCCCCGAGCCTGCCCCAGCTGTGACTGTCCTCTTTCACCAGAGATCCTCCTGACATCCCCATTCACTTGGCTGTTTGTGGGAGCTGTGGCTCCCACCATCTTCTTTGGGGGTTAAATATCTTCAATATTACCCGCAGTGATAAAACCATATCGAACAGTCAGCCTTGTGATACTCTTTAAAACAAAATTTGTAAGTGTGCATGGTTTGAACAGCTGCAGATAGTAAGTACTCTCATCTTCATTTTAATATCATTGTTTCTTAAATAATGTACTCACTCTATTTGGAACTATCGTAGCAAACTTTAGTTCCCTCGTCTGAGAATTAGACTGAGTTCTTATAATGTATCAAAGGGATGCTAGGCTTGGGGAGTATGGAAGTGAAGATTAAGTGCCTAGCTCTCTTCCAGCTCACAATTGGTAGTAGGAAATGTAGGTGCTAAATGAGAGAGGTTTATACCACAGAATATTATGCAGATCAATTAAACCAAGTCACAAATTAAATTGCACCAGAGGGAAAGTATTTTTAGCTACAACTTATCATTATGACCCAATATAATGTTCCAGCTTATGTTGCAAAAAAAGCGGTACCCTGCACAGTGTATGGTGGTCTTCAAGTAATGAAATAATTTGGTCCAAGATAGCGAGTCCTTTATCATACAGAGGGTTCAAGCCCAGATCTACTTCCCCATCTGTTAGAAATATTGCTGATGTGCTAAGATATCTTTCACCTACACATTTCTATAATTCTACGAAATCTTCTCTGACCTCTTAAGAAGGAGTTGAAAACTGGATACACAAATGGAACAAAACAATAAAAACCAAAGTAAGAAGAAAGAAATGAATCTTGGCATTGTACAGGTCAGAAGAAAGAAAGAATGCATTAATGGTTTTAAGATCCATAGATTTTCACTTGGCAGGAATCAAATTACTATGAATTAAGGTGGGGGAATTACTGGAAATTCATTGCCTGCTTTTAAAATCTTATTTTAAAAATTAAATAGTTTTAGACTATTGCCCCCTTTCCACGAGAAATAGAAGACCAGTTAAGGCAGTATGCATACTAATTTTTCTGTTTTCTCTTTCCTCCACCTACCAACTACACAGTGTCTATTTTCCAAAATTAGTTGAGAGCCCCGACCTGTGTCTGAACTGGGCGAAACAGCACAACAGTTTACACCTGAAATGAAAGAATGATTGTGCATGAGTCTCTTAGTGGCTGTGTAGAGCTCAGTCTGTATATGGACCTATTTATAAATATGTTTTATACATGACAGATTCATTTAGACTTGAACTGATCCCAGGGTAAAACAGGACGAATAAAATACTATTTCTGATAAAGCACTCACTCAACTAAGGTAAACGAACTCTTGCAGTTACCATTTCCCCTATGACTTCTTGTGATGCAGAAAAAACTCCTCGTAATAAGTGCCTAGTTACCCAGGTGCTGCAGCCATGCTGTGGGTAACAACGCAGCCTCGTCTGCATGGGGAGGTACATGAGACAGTGGCTCCTGTGTCAGCAGTGAGGCCTTAGAGCTCCAGTCATTCCTGCTGCCCTTCCAGATGGTCCAAACCAGCGGGTCAGCAAAGACACAGGTGAGCCACAGGTGTGGCCCATCCATAGGAAGTAAAATGTATTTTCATGCAAAACACCTACAATAACAAAAAAAAAAGCATAATATGCTAATTAGACCAGATGAGCTTCTGGACAAAGCCGAGGAGGCAGGGGCAAGGCAGAGGCAGCAACCAGGGCCGCAGGGACCAGGCCCCTTGCTTGAATTTCGTGCATTGGGCCTCTAGTGTAAGATAAGGGGACTGGAGAATGTCTGATTGACGGACGACCAGGGAGAACCCCATTCAAAACCCCAAGTCCTTGGCTAAGCCCTGAGAAGCTTGTCGGTTGTCCCCTGTCACCTCTCTCTGTCTTCCCTTACATTTTGTGAAGGGCTTTGTAGTCTGAAAAGGAGTCTGACATACCATATCTCCTTGTTCTTCTAGGTATTGAATGTAGACATGAGCGAAAGGTCATCATAAGGAGAGATTGTGAGCTTATGTACTGCACACTGCAAATGACCACCCAGCAATGGGGAGACCCTCGTGATGTTACCTCTCTCCCCATAATGAAAAATACTGTCCACACCCGGCTGGGTAATGCATCTGCTCACTCGATGCGCTCATATCCAATTGCATAATGGCCAAGCCTACTCAGATGACACATGGTCTTGTCTATTTTGATGTCCTAGACGTTCTCCTTCAAATCCGTTCTTTCTCCCATGTTCTTTATGTTAGTGAGTGATAGTCTTTCTTCCCAGCCATAAACATGGCTGTTCTTATGGATTCCATCCTCTCACTCACTTTTCAGTTTCTATAAAGACCCAATTCCTGTATTGTCTGCCTCTTTCTCCCCACAGCCAGAGTTAGTTCTTCTAGATCTCACACTCTCACTTTTATTGCTACAAAAATATCACAGTTACCCTTTCTCCAGGCTAATTCTGATCCAATATGTAGCTGCCAAAGTGATCTTTTGAAAATGTTATGTTTGTCCTACGTTTAAACTCATTAACAAAGGCCTTTGTGATATGGTGTTGCCGAGCAAAACTGTTGGCAGTCCCAGAAAGGCAAAGCGTATTTGATGCCACAATGCTGTTCCCTCGGTGTGGAAAGCCTTTCCAGTTTTTGTTTAAAAAACTCCTATTCACCCTTCACTGCTCCGTGAATCATGAGTCACCTCATTAGGAAACGCTTTGCGACCCACCTCATCCCCAGCTCGCCAGCTTGAGTTTGCCCTCTTTCATTCCATAACACTCAGTTATCCTAACGTCTTATCATGTTCCATCCTAGCACGTAAGACGTTGAACTCCAACGACTGTCCTGCCAGGCTGTCCTGCTCGTTGCATCACGAGCACCTTCAGGGCCGAGACCAGTTCTGATGGGCTTAGTACAGGGAACAGCAACAGAAGAAGCATTTGGTAAATGTTGAACCGAATCCATTTTACTTTTTCCAGAGCACAAAGCATGCACGAAAGAGATTAATTTACTCCACATGGGAAGTTGTTGCCAAGACTTACCAAAAGGTCAGGTCTATATAAAGTGGTTACTTTCTCCCCCTTTCCTTCAGTAAGACATTTAAAAACACACACAATTTAAAAGCTGGGACCCATCTCTGTTATAGAACATGATCACAGAGTCAGATTTTACAAAGCCTAAGCTGCTCTCTAGGGCAGCAATTCTCAAAGTGTAGTCCCCAAACAGCAGCATCACCTGGGAACTCATTGCACATGCAAATAATTGGACCCACCTAAGACCTCCTGAATTGGAGACTCTGGGTTTGGGGTTTAGCAATCTCTTTTAATAAGCCCTCCAGGTGGTCCTAATGGTCATTCTAGCTTGAGAACTACTTCCTTGGGACTAAGAAAAAATTAGAAAAAAAACAACCTAAAGTATATTATCATTTATAGTGGGCCTACTATGTGCTGGACCATTTATTTGGTTTGTCTCATTATTATTATTATTTTTACAATACCAGTCTAGAACTGCAAGATTTAATTCTGCTGAGATACTTTTTATTTTATTTAAAGTTGTTTTAGATACAGTAGTCTTGAGTTTGCTATACCTAGCAAGGCAAAAATGGCATACCTTGCACCTACCACTCTCCAGTAGTGATTCCTTGCTTCCTTATACTTACCTATTGCATTGAAGGGACCTCGGAATTGATTGCCTTGAATCACTGATCTGAGCAGCTTGCTTAACTCTCCCGCTGTGAGTTTTTACGAAGCATAGACCCTGTTTTGTGTGCAGAAGCCTGCACTCTGCTCTACATAGTACTTTTCACATATAAGCTAAGCACTTGATAAATGACCCTTGGATGGATGAATGAATGAGTCTTAACAACATTTATCACAGTACTGTCCAAATTTAGGTTGCTTTTCAGACACCACACACACACACACACACACACACACACACACACACACACGCACATGTTTCTAATCCCTACACAGAACAGCGATTAGAAACGGGTGTATATGTGTAGTGTGTGTGTGTCTGAAAAGCCTTATTTGCTTATATAGGAGAGAAGGGCAGAAATAATTATGGGATTGGAGAACTAACTACATCCCCCCCCCCTCCCTTCTACATTTTGGTACCTATCTCTCAAGCTACTTCAGCCTGACTGGTGTTTTAAAAGACATGGACATTTAAATGGGTTCACTTAACCTTATGGATTCCAAAAGCTAGTTCTTATACTTTGTCTCAAGTGTAAAATCTTGCTTGGTTGGAAGTATGGGCACCAGCAGGTTGGCATGGCCCTAACGTATCACTGGGAGCTTTAGTGGTGTTCTGTTTAAGGACAGACAAGGACATTTTCCCCCCTTAAAAGTGGCCCCCTGTGATGCCCTGACCGGTTTGGCCCAGTGGATAGAGCGTCGGCCTCCGGACTCAAGGGTTCCAGGTTCGATTCCAGTCAAGGGCATATACCTTGGTTGCAGGCACATCCCCAGTGGGAGGTGTGCAGGAGGCAGCTGATCGATGTTTCTCTCTCATCGATGTTTTTGGCTCTCTATCCTCCTCCCTTCCTCTCTGTAAAAAAAATTGATAAAATATGTATTAAAAAAGTGGTCCCCTGTGACATTGCTATTTTAGATTTGAAGATTAAGCTAAAAAAAAATTGGGCTGTGACAAGAGGAAGAAACTGTTCTTTTTTTTAAAAAAAATATTTCTTTATTGATTTCAGAGAGAAAGGGATGAGAGATAGAAACATCAATGATGAGAGAGAATCATTGATTGGCTCCTCCCACCCCCACCCCCACCCCCCACCGCCACCAGGGATCGAGCCTGCAAACCAGGCATGTGCTCTTGGCCAGAATTGAACCCAGAACCCCTCAGTCTGCAGGCTGACGCTTTATCCACTGAGCCACGCCAGCTAAAGCATGAAACTGTTCTTGCTGTCCTCTTCCAGAAGCAAAGAAGCCACTGTTTGGGAGTGAGAAATGGCAAGAGTATAGCATTGATAGTGCAGCGGTCTCCGTGACTAAGGATGAATATGCACGGCCTTCCACTAAGTGGAATGAGTAAGCTTGAAGGAAAAAAATGAAACGAAAGTCTCTTATATTCATCCCCCCAGTTCTTGCTTTCTCTAGGATTGGAGAATGGACCAGGCAACTAGTTATTCGTTATTTCACCTTTTATTCCTTGAGATTCTGCACCGATTTCCATGGACATGAGTGAAAACTGTGATTTCTCTGCTATCCTTCTTGACCGAACATTAGGAATTCTTAACACACTCACCATGCTAGACGTTTCTCAGTCATTGTAAAATCCTCTTTCTGAAGGGATGTCTATTTCCGGAGGGTGGAAATAAGGTCCTCAATGGGATAAAATTTTAAGCACTTGTTTGCAGTAAGGAACTAAAGATATTGATGGTATTGCTCATTATAAACATACTGGAGGCCTGGTGCACGGGATTCGTGGTCTCCAGGGATCAGTCTGCTGTGGGAGCGCAGCTCATCCTGGTCAGCTGAGTAGCACTCCACTGTGGGAATACACTGGCCACCTGTTGGTCAGTGCGCATCATAGCGACTGGTTGACCGGTCATTCTGGTCACCATTTGGTCGCTGGGCTTTTATTATATAGGATATGATTAGCTAAAACAGACATAGGAATGGGCAAAAACTGGAGAGTCTTTATTTTTATTGATCTGTAGCATAAAGAACCATTTTTGTAGATGTGCTACTTTTTATACAACAGGAATGTTTACATGAGTGAAAATTAATAGATCAGACAACAGGTTTTTCAGTACTCTCCCAGTGTCCCACATGGAGAGTTGTGCTACACCAGCACTGATATTGGACTTCGCTTTTAGGTCTTACATAGTTTGAATTCTACACACGCACAAAAAAATTTTCCTTAATTTCTGGATATACAGGAAAATTAGATGTGTGCAAGAACTAGTTTACCAATTGTGTTTTTACCCATTATTCTAAAGGGGACTTGGTGTAAAAGTTATTTCTACAGTATTGTTTGTAATAGTTAAATAGGCGGCAGTACCCTAAATGTCCAGCCATATAGGAGAGGAGCTACATTATGATGCATCCATATACAAGGGAACATCATGCAACCATTAAAAGTTCAGGGCACATACACATTAAACTAACATGGAAATAACTCAACAGATATTAAATGGAAAAAAAACAGGTTCCAAAATATCATTTATAATATAACCTATTTATGTAAAAATATACGTGTTTAATATGTATTCAATGAAGTGAATGACAGCAGATCCCCAAAATATTTATAGTAATGATCGCTAGGTAGTGAGATGCAGGTGATACTTATTCTCCTCTTAGACCTTCGTGCATTTTAATATTTACAAAAAGAAGATATTATTTTTAACTCATTAAAAATGTAAAAGTGTAAAAACTAACAGGTTAGCCCTGGCTGGCGTGGCTCAGTTGGTTGGGCATTGCCCCATGCGCCAGAAGGTTGCCAGTTCCATTCCTGGTCAGGGCACATGCCAGGGTTTGCGGGCTGAATCCCTGGTAGGGGACATGCAGGAGGCTGCCAATCGCTGTTCAATGTTCCACTCTCACATTGATGTTTCTCTCTCTCCCTCTCTTTTTCTCTCTCTATAAAAATCAATAAAAATGTTTAAAAACAAACAAACAAACAAACAAAAAAACAGGCTACATGAGCCATAGCTCTTTCACAGCTTCTGTTTCAAATTATGTTTTGATTTTTGCAATGCAAATTCACATACGCTTTTCATTAGAAATATGTTTAATTGATAGGTGACCTAATATAATAATTCTGGGTGTTTTTTTAAAAACTCACAATAGAAATAACTACACAATTTAAAAGGAATAAACAAAAATAGAAGAAATGCACTAAAATTTAATGGTTAATAACAGAAATAAAAATATAACAACAGGAGCATTGTAGTAAAAATACACGAGTAAAGATGTCTAGAAAGGAAATGATGATAAATGCTTTGAAAGGTAACTAAGAATAAAATTAAAATACCAAGAGATTTTGCAAAACCCAAGAAAAGGAGACAGGACAATGCAATGATACCACCTATAACTAGCATGAATTATATGTTATATAATGTAGACAATATTGACCCCCACAACAGTCCTAAGAATTTTGTAGCTGAAACTTTTTATACCTGTTTTGTATGTGAGAAACAACAGCCCTGGAAAGGCAAGCATCTTACCTCATGTCAGAAGTTTGAGGCTGCAGCTGGAGATACCTCTCCTTTTTATGTACCAGACTTCCTAAAAGTTATTTTATTTAAACCTCAAAACAAATTCAGGGGAGTATCACCCCCTTTGGCAGATGAGAAAACTGAGTCTCACAGCCACAAAGTAGCTTGCCCTACACACATATAGCTATTATATAGAACTAGGGGCCCAGTGCACAAAAATTTGTGCACTCGGGGGGTCCCTCAGCCTGACCTGTGCCCTCTCGCAGTCTGGGACCCCTCGGGGAATGTCCACCTGCTGGCATGCCTGGCCAGCCTGGGTGACGGGCTGAGGGCCGTTTTCATTCTACCCACAGTCCCTTTAGGTTTTGGGTCCCTACTGGGGTACCTGGCCAGCCTGGGTGAGGGGTTGAGGGCCGTTTTCAGACTTTCAGGCTGCCTACAGCTCCCATTGACCCAAGGTCCCAGCGAGGCTGGCTGGAATCAGGTTTCTGGGGTTTCTCTTCTATAATTGAAACACTGTTGCTTTGAGCCAAGGCCTAGGCAGGTAAGGAAGCCTCCTGTTTGTTTCAGCTCCGTGGCTTCTGTATTGAAACATTGTCACAGAGGCTCAGCCAACCTAGGCAGGCCGTTTCAACGGAAGCCTGCTGTTTACTCTAGCTCTGTGGCTGCTGGCTGCCATCTTGGCTGGGTTAATTTGCATACAGCCACTCTGATTGGCTGGTGGGTGTGGCTTTTGGCTGGTGGGCATGGCTTGGGCATCCCAGAGAGATGGTTAATTTGCATATTACTCTTTTATTAGATTAGATTATATGTACTCAAACTTAGATTTTTTACCTGTAAGTCCAGTGTTTGTTTTCTTTTCAGCATTGTGGAGAATAAGTTGCAATAGAAAGGGGAATTATAGGTAAAGTAAACAAAGGGATAGAGATGAAAACTACAAAAAAAGAAAAGAAAAGAAAAAAGCTTTCCAAAATTAACAATCATTTGTTTAAACACAGGGAAGTAAATTACTTTCATTTGCATGAAATTACTATTTGGGGCTTGGGTAATTTTTCCCAAGTCAAATAATGAAGACACCCAGTAAATTCTGTCCCTTTTCATCTAAGTTGGACTTTTTTTTTTTTTAACTTTTCAAGAGGTAAATAAACTTTTCTTCCAAAACCATTTACAATTTTTATGGGAAAATAAGAAAGACCATGCAAGAGAGACACGATTATTGCCTTGATTTATAAACGATACAGAATTCGGATTGTTTTTCATTGCTGTCAAAAGCAGTGCTGAACTTTTAATGCAACTCGATGCCAGTTCTGATTGTGACTTTCCTCTTGTTTCTATGGTAACGAACTTTAAAGGGATCAGCACTACATAAAAACTTTTTGCACTGAAACAAGCAAGGAAAAAAACCAAACACACACAACTTGATTCTGTATGCCTGAGATACACACACAGTAAGGGCTGAAGAAATGTTTACTGAATGAAAGAGTAAAATAAAAATAGTCTCCGTCATACAATTGCATGCTAATCAGATGGGGTGCTAAAATTTGCATATGCAAACATATTCGTGGGACAGAACAAACTTTAGCAAAACAGTAAGGTGCAGTGTTGTTTTTGCTTCACTTTAGACCCAGATTGCAGCACAAAGAGAGCTAAGTCGAAGGCTTAAATAGCTTAATTGTGCAGCAAGTTAGAAGCTAAAGGGTCAGAGTAACGTTAAGTAAATGAGGCTGTTTTGGAGAAAACCTGTAATGCTGCATTCCAGGTCTCCCAAGGCACAGTGCCATTTTTGTGTGTGAAATCGGTTTAAGGCCAAATGCTGGTGTTTGCTGACTTCCAGAGCTTCCTTACATTTCCAGTCTTTGCAAAGCAACATTGCCAAGTACATGATATCTAAATCTGGTGGGCTTCTGAGATTTTGCTGGAAAGTATTTAAATTCATGTTGTCTTATTGCTGCCTCTCTTTTAAAAACTTTAGGTTCTGCCCGTTGACCATTTACATTTAAAATTCTGACCCAAGTAAGGTGTGTGCCTTTTGTGAAATTATGGAAACCTTGTAACATGGATGAGAAGGATAGTATCTAGAGGTATGGACCAAGAGGTTTACATACAGGATGTCCCAAAAAAATGTATACACACTTTAACAGCTGATAAGCTGTAGATTCTGTTACATCTTGAAAACAAAATGTATTCAGCCTTTATAATTATTCAAAGTGTGTGTAAAACTTTGGGGACACCCTTCTATGTGTCAGCTCATTCAATGAATATTTGAGTCCCCACTATGTGCCAGACACTGTAGTGGGTGCACAAATAAACTAAAATCTTGCTCTCTGACATTCGAATGGAGAAAAAGCCTTTATAATAAAAGCCTAATATGCAAATTGTCCCCTTAGGCAGGCAGTCAACCGGGAGTTTGACCGGGAGACTGGGAGTTCAACTACTCGCTATGTTGTGCGCTGACCACTAGTAGGCAGTGCCAAACATGGCAGGCATTGGTGACATGGTGCTGGCAGCCAGTGGCAGTGGAGACGCTGCCAGCCCTGATGGGCCCTGACGAGAGTAGGTCCATGGCTGGATGGTGAAGCAGGTGAGCAGGCAGCACCAGGCCAAGGTGGATGCTAGCGGGGACCCTATCACCCTGTAGATGGGGACCACCAGTAGTGGTAGAAGGTGGGGCCCTCACCGGCTCCCAGGCACTGAGGGAGAAAGAGCAAATAGCAATATTAAAATATTTCTTCTAATTATTTCCCTTTCATTGTGCACAAATCTATGCACCGGGCTACCAGTAAAACATAAACAAGCAAAAGTAAAATAAATAGAATAAGGCAGAGAAGGTCAATTTTAAATAGGAAGGCCATAGAAGCCTCATTGAAAAGGTGGCATTTGAACAAGGTCCTGAGGAGGCATAGGAGAGTGCCAAGCATATACCAGATGGAAGAGCTTTCTGGGCAGACTGAATGGAACCACAGAGGTTCTGAGACAGTCACATCCCTGACAGGTTCCTGGAATAGCAAGGTGACCGGCGTCAGGCTGGAGCAATAGCAATGGGCAGAGAACTTAAGTTGATGTCAAAGAAGTAATAGGATCTGGTAGAGGAGGTCGGAGGCAGGTTGCATAGGTCCTTGTCCACTGTAAGGATTTTAGCTTTTGTACCAAAAGAGATGGGAACTCATTGAGAGTTGTAAGCAGAGAAATGGACTCATTTGACTTAGGTTTTCAGTGGATCATTCTGGCTATTGTGCTTTTAAAAGAAAAAAAATTGAAGGGAAGAAGGACAGAAAAAAAGAGATTGGATAGAAGGCTGTCATATTAATCCAAATAATAAATGATGGAATAGAGTGGTGATGTCAGAAGTGGTGCAATTTGTTGGATTCTGAATGAAAGGTAGGGACAACTGCACTTGTAATGGATTGAATGTGAGGTGGGAAGGAGGAATCAACAATTATACCAACGTTTTTCACTGGAGCAACTAGAAAGATGGGGTGGCTCTCTACTAAAGAGAAGATTGCGAAGGACTGAGTTTTGGGGACCGGTTAGGAGCTCAGTTTGTGGCACGTTAAGTCTTAGACATCTCAGCAGATATCACTGGGATAGATGAGTCTAGACTTCAGAGGGCAGGTCTGGGTTACAGATGTAAATTTACAGTCATCAACAAGTAGAAACATGGACATTATCTGAAGCTGCGAGGCTCCATGAGCGGTCTTGAGCTGAGCTCTGGGACTCTCAGCATTTAAAAGTCAAGGAGATAGGGAGGAACCCCGAAAAGGAGTCGAGCAGAAATGCCGAGTGAATGAAGAGGACAGATTGGGAGCCCAATGAAGAACTCGTTTCAAGGAAACATAAAGAAAAGCAAAAAGAGCTTTTGAACGGGTTACGTATACTTACCAGGACATGCCACCGTGAGTGGAAGGAAACAGAAGATATTTAACCTTAGTCCCTTCAGTGACAGCCATGTTAATACCTTCTCAGGAGTATGTCATGCGACAGCCGCTGGGGCTGAGTAGAGAGCTGAAGCATATGCAGACCACGATGATTTATGTGGCTGCTGCCCTAGAAAGCTCACCATGTTCACAGAATCACGGACTCTCTGGAAAGGTCCTGAAAAGAAACCTAGTTAATCCATCTGTTTCAAAATCCCGCCATGAATTCATATGGCGATTTTCCCTTAATCATCGTCAGTAACAGGCAACTTTGAATTTCTAAAAACAAGTTGTGTATCTTTGAGTTCTTCTAGTTAGCTGTTTCAAAAAAAGTGGCCGCATCATACTGTGGTGGAAGAATGAAGTGGGTCATGATGCCAACATTGTATTGATTCATAACTTTCTGAGTATGTATTTCCATGTTCAGATTTTTATCCCAATCCAAACATGCATTCATGTAGGTAATCCAGTATTTGCTAGATTTATTTACCGATTTATATCCCTCCAAATTCAGGCTTTTTATTTATTTTTGTTCATCCTCACCAGAGGATATGTTTGCCGTTAATTTTAAGAGAGAGTGAGAAGGAGGGAGGGGTAGAAAGACAATTGGTTGCCTCCTGCACAAGCCACATCACGGGGTGCTGAGATTGAAACTGCAACCAAGTATGTGCCCTTGACCCAGAATTGAACCCGTGACCTTTCCGTGCTCAGGCCAGCGCTCTACTCAGTGAGCCACACCAGCCGTGGCAGCTTTTGATTTTTCAAATGTTTGGTTCTTGGAATCTGCAAGGGAGAAAATATATTTACCTACATTTTCAGATGTGTGCTTCATTTTGCCCTGGTAGAGGGGAAAATCGAGAATTAAGTAAAGACCTCCGGATTCCATCCTAACATCAACCTTTAGTACACACTGAAACCCTAGGGAGCGGAGGTGGCCTCCCCCAGCTTGTAGATGTCTGTGCTGGTCTGTAAGAGAAAACCATCTCCGTGTCTGCAGGGTCACAATGCAATCGCATTTCCAAGGGTGTCCACCACTGCCATATATTCAATGCCTGGTCCTATGGAAGCAGCGGCCGAGTTGTTCAGAACAGCGCATAGTAACAACAAACTGCGTGAGCACAGTGAGGACCAGAGAGATGGGAAAAGACCCAGATTCAGTTCCCCTTCCCGCCCCCCACCACAGCAGGGGTTCCCTCCCATCATCCCAGAGGGGCAGCCCTTCCATAATTAGACTCAACTCACAGCCCCAGCCTGGAGTGTGTGGAGCTGAAACCAGCCACTGGAGGAATGGAGACCCCACGGGGAGGGCACAACAGGCAGTGCTTTCCTCTTGCGCCTTCCACTGCTGGCCCCTGCGCAGGGTTTGCCCCGGGCAGGGCAGCGCCGGGCACTCAGCAATGCACCTAGAATGTGAAGTGCAAATCAGCACCACGTGGGGTAAGCAGCAGGTAATTACATTTCACTTGTTTAATTACGTTTCACTTTCTGGTTGCCTTGGGGGGACTGTAGGGAAGGTGTTTTTTTTTCCCCTTGATGCTTTCCCCCTCTCTTCCCCCCCCCCCCCAGCTAGAAACTGAGCAATCCTACCCTGTGTTGAAATGGATACCCACTTATTTGTGTTGGCTGGATTAAGCATCTTTAATCATATATTTCCCCTCTTTTGTCTGTTTGTGCCACAATCTTCGTATGTGAGACAGAAGTTTCACTTAAGGGAGACATAATTTTTCTATTGTCCCCGTGCTTATTTAAATCAGCTCACTCTCCATGAGAGTGCTTTTCTGTACGGCAGTCATGAGCTCAGCACTGACTGACTCCACTATCGATTCTCACCGTTTTCTTTAAACACCGTGTATTTTTCATGCAAGTCCACGTAGCTGATAAACTGGCTACATCTGCAAGGAACTCTTCTGCCTTTCACTGCTAGGTTTTGCACATGTTCAGAACTGCACGTGTAGGAATGCTATGCCCTTTCTCAGAAGGCTGCCCGGCCACTCATTCATTTCCTTAAAAATTACTTGTGGACCTACTATGTGAAAGACTATGCGATGTGCCCAGTGGATTTGCTTTTCAACCCACTTACGGTTTGGTAAGCCTCAACTATTTCTATTTAAATGCCTTGAATATTCCATCACAGAGGAGCTCTACTGTCACACAAGTTCACGAGTGACCTAGCCATTGAGGCATGTTCGTGGCACATACTTAATGCAGAAGAGGGAAAGCCTGCCACAGCCCAGGAAACCCAGAAGGTGTGCATGTAGCTGTGAAGCTCCTAGTCATCCATATGTCAGTCAGTATTTAGCTTCTATCCCTGAGGACAAGCCAGGGTTCGAAGCTCATTTTGAGATGCAATTGAATAGAAAGAGATGTGGTCAGTTTTGCTTTGTCAGTGAAGGTCAGAAGGACACCACTACATTGTTCTCTAAAGACTGTCTTCTTCTGAAAGTCCAGCCTAGAGGTGACGTAGTAGGGCCGCCCTCTTCCCTGCTGAGTCACCTTCCCTGCCCTTCGGAACAGGGCGTCCACTGTGCAGACTTCAGTGCTGCGCGCTGCATCACAAGCCGTATTCTAGTTGTTTCCCTAAAAGATGATACCACTTGCAGGAGTATTTTCATGGGGAAAATGTCATTTGTCTTTCCATCACCCTCTTGTCTCCCACCAGCTCTCCTTTTCCAAGCACGGAGGCTGGGCAATGGCCCCCACCTGTCTGTCCATTTGCATGGCCTGAGATGCTTTGCACGGAGCATTCTTGGTCTGGCAATTTCTTGCCTCTTTTGTAACTTGTCCTTCTTTATGGCCGTCTTTACCAGGTTCCTAATAAAAGTCAGCTGACACTGTTCTGTGCGCTCAGGAGTAAATAATGCCATTTGTTTACATAGCAAATGTGGTTGCACTGATTTCTTTGGGTTAATATTATAGCCTCACTATTGTTAAGTCCTGGACATCAGCGAACTCTTCGAAATCCTCTCCTACCAGAGTATTGTATATTGTGGCTGAAGAAAGGATATTTAGTGTATTAAATATGTCAGTGGTTTGTATGACTTCCTACCTTTTCAGAAGCATCTTAAGTGGTTTAGCATCACAATTCTTATAACAACAGCTAATACAATTTCTAATGCTTGATTTGCAGACCTTCTTTTATTAACATCAAAGACATAAATTAAAAACCTCAGTAAAATGGAGTGGAAGAGGAGAGATTCCAAAATGGATAAAATCAGGCTGAGGGAAATGGAAATGGCTTGCCCAGTGTGACTAAGAGGTCAGGAATAGAACCTGACTCCTAATAGAACACATTTTTGTGTGGGTGGCACAAAAGAACGGGACACGCTAACAATCAGAAAGAGCTCAAGTTCAGCCATGAAGCATATTTGTACACACTCTTGCATATTGTGTTTGAATGACTTATTTTTGCCTTATTCTGTTCCAATGCGCACTCCTGCCAGAAGTAGGTATCGTTTTGGAGATCTTTTTTTTTTTTTTTTTCTCCAGCAGCACGCAGGAGTCAAGAGTTCCCAGATACGAAATGGGGTGGTACAAACATGAGCCGATGGGTCCCGCGCCTCGTGGCCAGTGCCGCAACAGCTGGCAGCCTCTTGGCTTGCGTGCGGGCTTTTCCAAGGTTATGGGCCTGTGAGCTCTGTATCGGACAAAGCACCCCAGGCGGTTTACAGGGGGGATGAGTCGTCGCTGAGGCAAATGCAGGCAAATGTAGGATGACAGCCCAGGCAGGAGACACTTGGACAGGCTTGGCCACAGCTCCGATGATAGGATCTAGGGAAGCGATCTGGCCCTTCTTTGAACGGTAACCACAACCAGTATTTCTTTCCGAGGGATTTCCACACACTGCCTCAATTTTTCCTCACAAAGGCCCCAAGAAGGAGATATTTTAGTACAAGAGAGTTACAGCTCTTTCATGGGGGCATAGCCAGGCTCGTGGAGATTGTGACACACTCAGGGTTATGCAGCTAATAAGCAAGGATGGCAGAACACACACTCGGGTCTCTTAACTTCAATTTGGGAACCTCTTTCACTACTCAAAGGGGTCCTTGTGGCCACACCAGCCTCCTTCCACACCGAAGAGCCAAAGTACACACTCAAAGGAATTTCCCTGGTGCATAGGGGTGTATAAAGTGTCAGGACTCCGTCCTACCTCTCTTTTCTTTTTCAAAATGTCCTGAGCTCTCCCTTTCGGTGAATGCAGGTCATCAGTGTGTCGTGACCAGCCTCTTAGATACTCATCTTTCGCAGTGGGCATCAGACTTCCTTTTAAGGTGTTATGTATGATTCATTAATAGTTTGATTTTTTGCAAGATACACGGAACATTTTTTGATTGAGAAACATTTTAGAAATGCCGAACATATTTTTGTGATGAAATAGCAATGACTAACTTTGCTGTTAAATTGTTGAAATTATAATGGCTTTAACCTTTTTTTTTTTTTAATTCAGTGTGTTTACTTCTGTTTGTTTTATCTTGTCTCTGACATGGCCTTTTTAGCTTTGAAACACTTAGCAAAACAACGTAAGTCTCTCTTACTGATCTAGTTCCTGCTTTTCTCATCCATAGGTAGTATATTCCAAACATACCTGAATTTGACATGGTATTTTAGAGAGCGTTTTTACTAAGTGGTAATAAAAGAAAAGCTGGATAAATCACAATTGATTAGAGAAGTGCTCTTAGGGTGAATAAAGTACTAATCTTAGGGTGAATAAAGTACTTGAGAAATAAAGTGTTTATGTCGCTATTGTAATATTGTGGTATTCTCAATCCTGTCTTTTAAACTTCTGGGAAGCATTTACTATTAGACAACAGGGTAGTGATTCCTATCAAACCTAACCAAATAGAGATCCCTAAATACATGGATGCAAAGTAAATGCAAATTCCTTGGTTTCGTGTGGATGTTAAGATTGAAAAGCCAGAAAATGCAGCAAGGTGAGTGACAGTAAACCATAACAGTACGGCTCCTGCAACCAGCTGATCTAAAAACTCGCCGTTTTGATCTGGTCCAAACGTGTAAGGGAGGCAACCAATTAATCGATGTTTCTCTCTCACATAGATGTCTCTCTTTTCCCTCTCTTTCCCTTCCTCTCTCTAAAAGCCAATAAAAACATATCCTCGGGTGAGGATTTAAAAAAATGGATTCAGTTTTAAAATTAGACCAAATGGTGACTGGAAACGAAAACAAAAGAAGCAAAATGATCAGCAATCAAGCTCCCTGGGGGAAATCTTTTCACTTTAACTTCTGTGAATTTTATTTGTGCGCTAGATGATGCTAATTGAGGGAAAGGTTAAATCTGTTTTTGAGAACATTATAAATTACCTTGAATCAACACACCTTTAGAAAAGTAAAAAACGGAATTGGTGACTGAATTCTCTATTCTCATAGCACACTCTATAAAGTTTTAATCTACCCAAGTTCAATTTCATACTTTTAGTAGCAACTATTTCCAGACCAGTGATGCTCAAACTTTTGTACATGTCAAGATGTCTCAGAATATTTGTGGAAAATTGCAGATTTTTGGGTTCCATCCTCAGATATTCTAGTTCAGTAGTTACTGGGTGGGACACAGCAAGATACAAGTACTCCAGACAACCTTCTGAAGATGCTAGCATCTATAATAATAAAAGCATAATATGTAATTATACCAGACAGCCAAATGACCTTCTGGACATCATTCCAGACGTCCTTCCAGACAAAGCCATGGAGGCGGGTGGCCAAGGCAGAGGCAGTTAGGGGCAATCAGGCAGGCAGGCAAGCAGTTAGAGGCGATCAGGCAGGTGATTGGTTAGAGGCGATCAGGCAGGCAGAGGGGTTAGGGGCAATCAGGCAGGCAGGCGAGTGGTTAGGGGTGATCAGGTAGGCAGAGTGGTTAGGGTCAATAAAGCAGGCAGGTTAGTGGTTAGGGGTAATCAGGCAGGGAGGCAGAGTGGTTAGGGGTGATCAGGCAGGCAGGCAGAGGGTTAGAGATGATCAGGCAGGCAGATAGAGTGGTTAGGGGTGATCAGGCAGGCAGGCGAGTGGTTGGGGCAATCAGGCAGGCAGACAGAGTGGTTAGGGGCAATCAGGCAGGCAGGCAGAGTGGATAGGGATGATCAGGCAGGCAGGCGAGTGGTTAGGAACCAGTGGTCCTGGATTGTGAGAGGGTGCAGGACAGGCTAAAGGACCCTCCCCTCCCTCCCCTCCCCATGCATGAATTTCATGCACCGGGCCTCTAGTCCTATATAATGAAAGCCTAATATGTTAAATGTCTGACCATTTGGCTGTTTGACCAATCGCTATGATGCTCACTGACCTCCAGGAGGTAGACACTCCAACTGGTAGGTTAGCTTGCTGCTGGGGTCCAGCCAATCAGGACTGGGTGAGATGGGCCAGACACGCTCTGGAGCCCTCCCAAAGCCCCTCCCTGGTCCTGATCATACATTAATGGGGTTCCTCAACCTGGTCTGTGCCCTCTCACAATCTGCAACCCCTTGGGGGATGCTGGAGAGTTGGTTTCACCCAATCCCCGCAGGCCAGACCGAGGGACCCCACCAGGGCACAAATCCGTGCACCAGGCCTCTAGTAGAGAATAATAAGCAAAGAGGGAAATGCTCTTTGGGTGCAAGAATGCCATTGATTTTTATAAACTCTGACTCTATCAAACATAAATTTGTAAATTTAAATTTTTGTTCCTGGTGATGGAATACATATTAATGAAAAGAGAAATATAAAATTGTCTATGATTGGATAACTTGGTTGCTTATAATCAAAGTTCTTAAGACATGGAGCTGAAAGAATTACCTAATCCAACTCTTCATTTTATAACTTTATAAAAGAGTAGAATGAGGCTCCGGGAGATGAAGTAACTTGCACAATGTCATGTAGTTCACCAGTGATCAACCAAATTATTTTTCTCTTTTTATTCATTATATTAAATTTATTTTAAAATTCTCTGAAAATGGTCCAGTGTAATAAAAGGACTAAGGGTAAGCCAAGTATCCATTAGCTTATACCTTTGCCTTACACAGAAAAATAACATTAGAGACTTATGTAAACATAAATGCAAACATTTAACAAAAGTAATTCTATGGTTATGCTTATATGATATCTTATCTTTCATCTAAATAAGTATCATGAACCACTGTATGGAGTAAAGATGCTAAATTGTTGCAGGCATAGAATTAAAATAAATTATGAGGCTCAAGGATATGCTAAATTGTTACCTTCCAAAAGATACTCAGTTTTGGTTGGGTTTTTCAAAACTACCTGCTCCTCCAAAAGTTTTCCTGCAAAAAATAGCTTCTTATTTGATCTGCTTCCCTTGATAAATCAAGTGGGATACTGGGGGGAGGTGTGTGGAAGAGGGAGACTCCAAATAATAGAAAACTGACTGACAGTGTTTGAAACAGAGATTTTTAACCCCATATTACATTATCTCTGAAGATAGGTTATTGCTCGTATTAGTGACTCACTATCCTGGTTCAAAGTCAGTATCTGTGATTCTCTTGTCCTTTCCCTCAGAGTCTCAAAGTCTAGGTATCACACTGGTGTCCACTGTGGGATGAAGGGAGGAGTAGGGCCAGCAAAGATGTGCCTTTATCAAGGAAAGCTGATGGTTCCCCAAAACACACCCTTCCCCACCCCCACCCCCAGCAGACTTTTGGCCATAGCTCTGCTGGTGCAGTGCCTCCCCTCCATTCCAAGAACAAGGGAAGCTGGGAAAAGAAATACTTTGCTTTACCTTCTAGAAAGGAGATGGGCAACGGAGAATTGAAAAGGAGTGTCTGCCAGTCTCTCATTTCTCCAGGAATCTCCTCTCCAGTGATTCCCGTGTCAACTGGGGACAGACTGGTTTTCACGGAACATCTCTCGTTTCAGACATTCTCTTTTCTTTCTTCTTCTCTCCTTGCACCATCCTTCTGGACTCTGCTCCTTTGCCTCCCTCCCCGTCCCTGACGCGCCACACAGAGTGACCACAAGCCAGATGCACCGCTTCTCATTGGAACTTATGTTTTCAGAGGAGTCCCTCGGACTGGCTGCCTGAAGGAACATGACACAGGTGTCTCTGGGATTACACAATGTTTTGTCCAATCAGCTTTCTCTATAGGTGTCCAGCAACCCTTTCTCCTGCTTCTTTAAAAGAAAGATGGAATTCAAACATGACATCCTGATTTTTTTTTTTAAATCAGAAGTTATTATCTGGGAAGCATATCCTAAAGCTTTTCTTCAGATGACCTTTATATCGAACCATAAAAAGGTGACAGGCACCTTCTGCTGGGTTCAGCCCAGTCATTCATGTTGAGATTGTTCAGAAAAAAAGAAGTGCTGACACCTTTATTGAGACAAGTCCAGGTCCTCCAAGCAGGAAGCTGGTTTGGTGACAATACACCGAGGGGCGGCTGCCCTCTTCGCCCACTGGAGACCAGCTCTCTCCTTCACTTCTGGCTTTTGTGTGTGTGTGTCGGGAATCTTATGAGTCATGGTTAGCCTTTCCAGCCTGATTGAGTTTGAAGGAACCTATGAATTGTTGCATAAAATGGATTTTGCAAGCAGTTGTCTTCAGCATACCCACAGGAGAAAGGCAAGTCAGTTCCTAAGTGGAAATTCTAGACAAACAACTGAAGCTACAGACACCTCTGTGTGTAAATGCTTCCAGATGGAGGCCAGCTTTTCACTTCACTCTACGCAGTTTTTATTTTAAAGGGTTATTGAGGTGGAAGCATTGGAGCAAAGTGCATTAGACTCACCAGCCCTGGCTTTCCTTCCAAGGGAGGCCGACATACAGTTGCAAGGGGAAAACACTGTCTAAAAAAATAAATCTTAATCAATTCCCTGTAGTCTATCAACACATGCTTTTCAGAAGGGGAAAAGGAAAAAGAAACATCTGAGGAAAACAAGGCCATGTTGGTGGAACATCTTGAAGGGAGCTGGTCTCCTGTTAGAAAATTAAAAAGACATGCAGGGAGCCCTGAGGAAGAGCCTGTGGTTGTGAAGTAGAGTAACCACAAAGGAGAAACGTCAAGATACAGCTTTAAAACAACACTCTGCAACTCTTTGGACCGTAAGTTTTCACCTTTGGAAGAGATCTGAACAGAGTTACAAATAGCGCTTTTTTTTTTTTTTTTAATCATTGGGCCAACAGAAAATGCCATTCCGTCTGTAAAATATTCCTTATTCCCACCCTGCAAGTCCTCCTCCTGTTTCCCACCAGTCATCCTCCCCTCCTTCTACAGCTTCCTGTACAAAAGGCGAGGATACCAGCAATATCTGCCTGAAGCAAACATGCATTTCAACCACGTAAATAAATAAAAAGGAACAAAAGTCAGAGCACACCATGCTGCTCTGATTCTCACTGCTGCCCCCCTCTCCCCCCCCCCCCCGCCCTTAGGCCTCTCAGCATTGTGATCTGCTTCTTTTGGGCACTGGGCAGATGGCCTCAGTGCCTGGGTGATTTAGAATCTGTGCAGAGTGGCTGGAGTGAAGCATGGAGAATATTTTAAACTGAAGGTGTAAGCTCCCTGGGTCAGACCACTGTATTCGTGGGCTTAGATGTTTACTCAGTAAATGGTGCCGGTGAGGGTTGGTGCCTGGGCCATGGCCCAGCTGTGTGCAAAGGGGGGGATGGGGGGGGATGAGAGGGAACGGGACTTCCCTGTTTGGAGAAGGCCTCTGCGAATCAGAGCAAACTGGACCCTAATGAGAACGTTCACCAACTAGCCCCTCTGTGCCAGGGCAGTGAGTAACAACAGGATGTGGGTTTCAGACACGTGTAAGCTTCCGCAAGCTGTCTCTTTCAGTTTCATTCTTTTTTCGGGCGCTAGGAAATAAATATAATTTATATATTTGAAGCAAACATTTTTTCTTGCTACTCAGATATTTTTGACATCGTTTTATCCCATTTCAGCACTGGGTTTCATTCACATTTGTACAAGCCACTTGGGTAACGAAGCTAGTACCAACATATATTTAATTGGTACAATATGTAAATGACAACATGCGATATTTATGAAGGAGGCGGATTATGATGTACACTAAAGAAGTTTCACTTTCTGTCAGTGTGGAAATAGATTGTACTCAGCATCCATGAAGGGTGTTCCTACAGCTACTCTGGGGCTGTGTTTCTGGACTTAGTTGACGGTTTTAATGACCAGGACCCAGAGATGTCAAAAGCCACAGACATGTCGTTGTAAAAATTAAAGACATGTAGCACTAAATTAATTTCTTTAAAAAGAAGGTGTGACATTTGAGCAGGCCATAAAATCAGGATCCGATGACCAAATCTGCATGTACTTTTACAGAGAATGGAGAAATTAGAGACTGGAGAGAATGGAGGTAATTGACTTCCATTCTTTTTGTATTTTCTATTACTCCAATCCTCCCCCTCTCGCCCTCTCGTCACTCTCCCCTTCGCTCCTCATCCCAATCCATCCTTTTCTTTTGTGTTACTGGCTGTCTTTCCCATCCCATCTCTCTTCTTCTTACCTTGCCTTCTCTGTTCCCCATCACCCCTAGAATACAAGTGAGGAGAGGAGAAGACAGGATGGTCAGGATTAGTGAGCAGAGAGGTATTGTAAGTAGGTTGATTGGTTCGTTGGTTGGTTTTCCATCTCAAGTTTTGAGTTGTCTTTGCACTTGAACCATGCAGATGATCCAAAGGGGGTGGCCATTTCAATTCATAGTGTCTGGAAACTCCAAGACTCTTTGCTAGTTTCCCCCCCACCCCCTCATAATGGAGACTTTTGTTGGAGTGCAGACTCTGTAATTATGCTCACTGAACAAATACCTTGAAAGGGAAACAATTCCAAGTCTTGTATCAAAGATTCAATGTGACATGTATTTACTAAATGCCTCACATGCCTATGCATTTTGTTTATTCCTCGTAATAACAAGACACAGTGAGTTCACATTCTGTGCCAGCACAGTGTTCCATGCTGAAAATCCAAAATGAAATAAGTCACCAGATTCCTACCCTCAAGAATTTAGTCTAATGGAGGAGGAAGGAGTGTAAAAACACCAGTTGCAGGGTGACTGATGCAAGTGTTTGAATAGCACAAAGGACTGTGATTTTAGAAGATGACTCAACTAATTATCTCTGGCTTATTAGAAGAGATGGGCTGCAGGAATATCTGCAATACAACCAGGTTTACATAAATGGCAACATTTTCCTACAACTTCACTATAAAATTAGAAACATTTTCCCACAGAAAAGCCTCCCAAAATACTGAATGCGAAACTTGAGATCACAGAATATACTACGCGGTGTCTCTGTCGGGCCTGCTGAAAAGTTGCATTTTCACAAGGTAATCCCTGCTTTCATCTGCACTTCCCATCCTGCCACTCAGCGCTTTCTTCTCGAGGTGCTTTTGTATTTATGGAACAGCCACTACCTTGGGACTGGAAACCCTCCACTCGTACTGGGACCTCCTCTTGTCTTCGCACTCAGCCCCTGGAGCTCAGTTCCCCTTCTTCCTCCTCCCTCCCTCCCTCCCTCCCTCCCTCCCTCCCTCCCTCCCTCCCTCCCTCCCTCCCTCCCTCCCT